>WEIS01083733.1:17342-50246 GCA_013389965.1 Todus mexicanus
ATATGGGATTAATTTTCCAAGGAATTTGTGGCTGGAGCTCGTTTTCAGGTGGAAGAATAATGACTTTATCCTGCTTTAAATCTCGAATCCTTGTCCATCGATAATTACTGTGTTACGAGTTTGCCTCACCCCGCCCTGACATTGTCGGAAACTTCAGCAGCTTCATAAATGGTTTCAGAAAAGCATTTAGTGAATTTGTTTTCCTGGAAGTTCCCACTGGGAAAACTTGTTGTCATTCGATTGTCATTCCTAAAATCATCCAGTTAGGGAGCAGACGCAATCCCACGTGATTGAGTAACAGTAGGAACAGTGAAATGAGGAACAGGGGTACCCGTGTCTTGCAGGAACCAGTGAGGAATTCCCAGGGCATACTTCTAGGGAAATCAAGAGTTGTTTCTTTGCCTGTTGGCAAGCGGTTAACAGAGTTAAACTTGTTAAGGTAACGTATCTACAACAAACAATTCGAGCTGGGGCTATTTTTACTCCTGTGCTGGGAGAGTATTTTACCCTGCTTGTGGTGGAGGATTTGAGGTTATAAATAAATAAATAAAAGCTCTGTCTGTACCAGTGCATTTTTTCCATTGAATTATTTTGGAATCGTGATTTACTTTTTTTTAAAGGATATTCTTGAATGTAATTGTTTTCAAGGCCTACCCCTTGTGCTCCATCCATCTTGCCAAAATACTTGTGATCGCAGCCTGTCTGTTTTACTGGCAGCCCTCAGTCTCAATAAGTGGCCTTGCTAACCCTTTCTCTTTTTTTTTTTGTTCCTCTTGTTTTTTTATTATTCCTGTCTGATTCCCTTTAGCAGTGACATTTTTCAAAGGTCTGGGGGACACAGTCTCTTCAGGGGCCATTTGGAAGCTTTTGCTACTCAGGAAAAGGCAGCCAGTCCGAAGCGACGTATCAAATTCGGTGTTAGCTTTGCATTTCTTTCTAGAGGGGGGAAGAAAATAGATTAGTATTATAACATGTGCCTCAAACTAATAGAATTATCTGCTGCAACTCTGCTTTAGCGGCGGCATCTGAAAAATACAACTCTCGCCGATTTTTTTGCAGCTTTCACTGAGAATGGAGAATGATAGAAGTCTTTATTTGACTATTTGAATGTTGATTGAACACCTAAACCCGCTTTTGGCTGTTCTTCCGAGCATGTGCTGATAGATTTTGGAGGATACGAGGCAGAGAAGAGATAATAGTTACCTTTCTGTCTTTTTGGGACAAGAGCAATGTGTCATGTCTATATGAAGAGGAAATAAATGGGCGTTATTCTTTCACAATTCTTTCCACGAGAGCTGAACGACTTGTCTGTGCCGTGTTTGTAACTGTTGTATGCTAACTGTATGTTCAGTTCTCGCACAGAGAGGCCTGGAGGTGGGAGGTCCAATTAACCAACAGGGTGTTAAAAATGCAGGATTTGAAATGGGCTGTTGAAGTGTTTGTCCTTTGGCTTTTCCTGGCTGCTCCTACATCCTTATCTCCTTCAAATCCTGCCTTTACTGCTGCATTCCCGTTCCTCAGAGCAAACCAAAATGAAGAGATACTGAGTAAATAAATAACCAACTTCTAAATACGGGGGTTTGGCAACAGAAAGTAGCTTAACTTCATTGTTCGGATGCGCGATGCGTAAAATACGTTGCAGGTAAAAATACGGGGCAGTTGATCCTTCAGGAACGTGGCTGGAGCAAGCCAAGAGGATGATTTGGGAGCTTAAATCAAAGGTGTTTGCAAACACGGGATTACAGCTGAGCATTGTTGTAAAGGGTGGACTCTCCTGAAGCTCTTGGGAAAAATAGCCATTAAAAACCCCTCTCTGTTTTCGCCTCGGAAGAGGTAAAAAGATACTTAGGCAGCAAATAAAATGCATGTCTGCAGACTGGATTGTGGTGCTGCATTTTCCTGGAGTGTTCTTGTTTGTTACGTGGTCCGTTGGATATGGGGATGGGGTAAACAGATGTTCCTCTGTGAGTAAATGCATCACTTTTGGGGCAGTTGGTGTAACTTGCCCTCAGCTGCCTTCTTTTGGTTCATCTCAGTGCAAAATTTCCAGCTGAGCTATTTCTTGCTGTGGAACTAGTTTGGGGTTTTTTTTCCAAACAGGAAGATGTGAATTCCTTGCTGTGATTTTTGTCACAGCAATGCTAATTTAAAGACTTCCGAGGAAGTGTAAGAGCTACAATATCACAAATACCAAAGCAGCGTTATCAATATCAATGCTCAGCACTCTAGGAACGCTTCTAAATCCAAAGGCAGTGCTGCAGTGTGTGTGTGTGGGGGGGAAGTTTTCTGCTTCTGAGTTTAGAGGGGTTTCAGAAATCAATGTGTGCTCTCGCAGGGCAGCGAGAGCTGCTAAGAGCTCTCTGGAAAACTTTATTTCGATGCCAGGGGAGAATTATTTGGCTTCATCTGTCTTGAAAAATCTAACCCATTGTTTCTGGGAACTCTTAAATTCATGAAACGACTTACTTTCTCATTTAGCATTTGGTCTGGGTAGCTGTGATCTTTATCTGCCACACTCTCTGTTCTATTTGTCACAATTAACCGAGTTATTTGTGCTGCGCTTATTTTAAATTGACACTGTAGAGAGCAATTAAAATATTTGGGGTCGTGAAGAGGGATATGAGAGTAGTTGCTGGAAAAAATCACTGTATTCTAGCAAGCATTTCCTTCTGGTTTTTAAATCATTCTTTTCCTGAGAATTTTAGAGAAGTAGGGAAAGATTTTGGTGGGTTTTTTTCCTGAAATGAAATGAACTGAGCGGGGGGAAATCCCTGGGTCGAATGTTGAGTTTAATAGACTGTGGTAGATTTGGAAACTACCTGACAACAAACAGCTTTTGATTCAGGACTGTGATAGAATATTTAGAAAGTAAAATGATGTTATCTTAAAGCTGAAAAAGAATGTAAAAATCAGACGTTCAAGCTGGCAAAACCTTCAGCCAGGACACAGTGTTGCCGGCAGGAGGACATTGCTGTTCGTTTAGCCAAGGTTTTGCTGTGCTCTGGGTTTTCGGAGGGACAGCGCGAACAGGGCACGTTTCCACGCGCGGCGAAATGTTTCAACACCTCTGCAAATCTGACCCTTGCCGCGGAGCCCATCGAATCGGGGTTTTTTTTTTGCTGATGGATTCCAAATGCGGGTCGCGTTGCATAAGTCTCTCCTGAGGGACACCAGCAGACTTCGCGGGCTGCCAGCTCCCAGAAGTATGCTGCCCTCGGATCGCCTGCACATATTTGGACATTTTGTGCGAATGAATGATAGAATGTTCGACTGCGCTGGCCCGTCCCAGCCGGCTTGGCTGTCTCTGCGCTTTCAACCCCTGGGAGCTCAGCCCTCCTTGAAACAACCAGCTGATTAAGGAGACAACACGAGAGGTGGGCTCCGTCCTGGAGACCTTTATGAACAATCTTAACTCTGAGACCTCTTACAGGGTGGGCAAAGATGAATCTTTCCAATGCCTTCTGCCTCAATACTTGGTAGGGCTGGTGGATTTGCACTAAAGGTTATTTGGTCTTGTTTGCAGCCTCGCAGGGCAGTGGCATCATCTGTCTCCATCTTGAGCCACGTGTTTTTGTATCCATTGGTGTGTGCAGATGAGGAGCTGCATGAAGCAGCGTTAAACAGCAGGACCTCCAATCTAGAGCTGCCCTTCCCTCCTCTGCCCTGCAGCAGGTTTTTCTTCAGGTTTCTGTCAGAAAGGGGCCACGTTTCCCTCCTCAGCTCTTTTCCCATAGCCTGGTAATTGTGTGCCAGAAGAATTCATCTACCCCGCTGTCCTCTTTCCCCAAGGCTCTCCCAGCTATGGCAGAGACTGGGCAGGATTATTAAATGATTAATTGCCTTTAGTGGAGTTATTTTTAACCTGAATCGTTTCAGTTACGGAGTTTATAGCGCAGACCCACAAGCACTTCTGTTGGCCAACCCCAGAGGGCTGAAGTAAAGAACTGGCCTGGGAATTGGTGGTCAAGGGATAATAGGAAACTTCTTCAGCTGCCTTCGCTGCCAAGGACAATCCTTCAGCTAAAGCCCGACGCTCAATACAAAGTTTACAAACATCAATAAATGGTTTGGCCTTGACTTTATAGACATGAGGGCAGCAAGGCAAGAAACTTCCACCATGGGGTTTGCCCAGGTCTGCGTAACTGGATCAACCAGATTTGGGGTAGAACGTGAGTCCCTGTGTCCTGGCTTAGCCTAAAGCAGTAGGCAAAGCTGGGGAGGAGGGCTCGGCCGGCACAGCACCAAGAAACGTGCAGCTTGTTTGAAAGAGGGAAAGAGAGGAGGAATATCTTTGGCCTCTCTTCACGGGAAATAAATCATTGCAATCCTCCACAGCTCGCAAGACAAAAGAAACTTTTTGCATGGTCGTAATTAGCAACACATTGTACTACCACAGAGTTCTTTTGTTTGCTATTTTGCAACAGAGCAGAGCGAGCTGTTTCCTCTCCTCTGCCACCCACTGCCCCCTTCGCCCTTTTGGCTCTCACCTCTGACACCCCAAAAAAGGTAGTGAAATTGGTTTGTTGAATTTGAAACACTGAAAACCCAAACTTGAGTTTCTGCCTTTCCTTGACGCAAAAGTGGGGCAAGATAAGGAGGGACTTGGAAGGTTTGGTCTAGCAGAATTTAAGGTAGTGATAGGTTCACTTCATGGTGGTGTTTGAGCAAAGCTTCAGCTCTTAGAGAAAACAACCGTTCACAGCCCTTAGGAAGACGTATGTGCTGTTGGAACTACATCTTCCCGAGTTTGCAGGGAGTCTGAAAAAGTAGCTCCAAGAGCTGCAGCCAGATGCCAGAAGCTGCTGGTCACTCTAGCCAAGAGGAGAGGTCGTGTTGAAGCCAGTTGAAGTCTCTTAGCTGGCCCCTGGGTTACCTAAATCTCTTCTTGGTTTTGTCCTTGAAAGGCTGGGAGTTCCAGAGATCATCCTCTCAGTGCCCAACTCTTGGATTCCCTTCATCTACAAAGTGGTGAAGGGTTTGCCCTTGGTAGCGTTGATCTTTCGAACTAAACACCCAGTCCCTGCCTTGGGAACTCCTGACTTGACTTTCAGGGCGAAAGGAGCCGTACGTGCACTTGGTGAGAGGTTGAGGTTGTGCTTTGGGCTCAGGAGTGATTACTTGCGTGAGAATAGAAAAATGTTTTTCCTGTTTGGTTTAATTAGCATAGAGCTTACATTTCGCATCGAAATTTGACAGAGGACAACAAACGTTCCTAATTGTTGGCCAGTAAAAACAAAGCGAGGTGGATTCAGCCGTTGGTTTGATGTCGTGTCGCCCAGAGAAGAGGAGTTTGCCGTCAAACGCAGCGCTCTGAATTCTTGACTGAGAAAAACAAATCGCTCCAAGAATCCACAGAGCAATAAGTCTTCAAAAATCTGAAAATGGCTTGTACCTTTCAGAGCGCAGAGGCTCCCAGAGCCCCAGAGGAAGTCCTCGCCTCTCTCTACTGGCTGCCAGATCAGGCAGAAATTGTTCTCAGTCATAAAGTTTGCTTGTTTATAGGGCCTGATCTCAAACACCTTGACTCTGGGTGCGCAGTGTACCTCTGCCCAGGCTGCTTAGTGCTGTTTGATGTTACATTAACAAGACAGAGCTAGAACAGGCTTCATGTAAATTATATTTTTATTTCGTTTCAGCCTGAAATAAAACTTGCTTGTTTGCTTCTCAGCAGAGGAACGTTTAAGAGACTTCTCTCGACTGACTTTCCTGTTACCTAAGCCTAACATTGCCCACACCCTGTGTTCAATTTTAATCAAGTCGCTTCAGAGCTGGGCTGCTCTCCCTAGAGATCTGTAAATGTTAGGCTTCGTACGGTACAGCCAGATCCCAGCTCACTCTGGCTGTAATTGTAGAACCAGGAATTCAGGGGCTCTGAGGTGAGAGAGATCTGAGCTGGGAGATCTGCAGACATACTCTAGCCAGGGTACGCTGGTGCCAGTCCAGTGCTGGAGTGGCTTCCCACACTGTGTGGGCTACTAGCTTGGGTCTGTGCTAGCTCAGGCATCGCTTTCCTAGGCTCTGTTTTGCTCCCTAAATTTCAGAATTGGATCTTGCGTTGATGGATGTTCTGCTTGTCCGGCAGCCAAGTACAAATTAGTTCTCCTTCCAGCTGCGGTCTGCAAGCCAAGAGTTAGACCACATGAGCGAGGGAAGCACTGCGCTTCCTGCCAGGCACCGAGTGCAGCCGGGGGCATCTCATGCCTGAGCTGGATGGGGAGGAACAGCCCTTGCAGAAAAAGCTGCTTGTGAACTGGGGATGTGTATGGAAAGGAGAGAGAGAGAGAGGGTTCACCAGTTTGAAGTACAGAGTCCAGGCGCTCTTCCGTTCTGTGCTCCAGCCCAGCAGACTGCTGGGGGATGCGATGAGTAGCTGCGGGTGGTGTGTGAGGTCGGATGACAAGAGGGAGCCTGTGGTGATGTGCCGCAACCAGAGAACGTGCCTCCGGCTGGGCCCACCCTCGGAGGAGCCCCGCTACAAGGCACGCTCCTCAGCTGCAAGCTTCACACCATCGGCCCCACCATTGTACGAGCCGCCGGCCTACGGGATAGCCTGGTTTGAGAGGGGGGGAAAAAAAAAGCACGAGGAGGTCTGCAGAATGAAAGCGCCTGATGAATTGTAGGCGTGCAGGACTCTGCCAGAGCAGGAGCGCAGGCCCTCGGTCACAGCAAATACTAAGGGATAGCAATGGGAACGTGGAGCTGAAAGCGCTCTGATAAATAAATGTCAAAATCGAATAGTTCTGAGGTTGGTTTTGATTTTTCCCCGCTGGATCCACATTGTGCTGCTTGCTAAAAGAGTAACTAATGTTTATTTTTATCCTGCAGTGTGTATTTAGGGAGCAACTTCAGAACCAGGCCGGCAATTAGTAACATTTTGAGTACTCTGGCACTCTACGTGGTAGCAGTGTAATAAGGTTCCTCTTTTTACAGCACAAATGGGTCCTGATGGTCATCGTCTTTGGAAGACGAGAAATCTCCTAACTGTATCTCATCTTCCTCTTTTTTTTAGATCAGCTCCGAGATGCTGGGAAAAATCCCCATCCTGAAGAGTCTTCGATACAGAGAGAAGCGAGCTGGCAAGGATGTTACCCTCCGAGATGAACAGTCAGCCTCATCAAATGCCACCGCACCAGCAGCATTAAGCGAGGAGGCGACGGCTGAAGATAGGAGAGCACGGACTGTGCAGGGCTCGGCTCGACGAGAGCCGCGTTCTGTTGAAAGCCGTGCTTTAAGTTCCAGATTAGAGGGATCTGGCACGATTACTACTGTGTATGTGGGGAACATACCTCCCGGTGTAAGAGTGAGCGAACTGAAATGCGTTTTAAGGGAATTCCAGGCGACTCCTTTACGACTGAATTGGCAAGGAGCGCAGCGCAGGGCTTTTCTTGATTACAAGGATCAAGCAGCCGCAGAGAGCGCTGTATCATCTTTGAAAGGCTGCAGTCTCGGGGGGAATACTTTGCGAGTGGAGCTGGCCAAGAATCAGAGAAACGAGGGGCAAGTAGAAATCGATACTCAAAAATGAGGAGGAAGAGAGGGGGGAAAAAAATAATTGGCATGTTTTCATTGTTTTGCGAGAAGCCAACCTCAGTTTTCAAGGGTAATTAGCGTATCCTAATTTCTGCAGGCTGCACCAAGGCAGCTTTTCAAACAAACGAGGCAAACATCTCCCAGCCAACTTGCCTGCCTCGTTCCTGCACTTGTACCTGCACAGCGTGTTTGTCAAGACCGATGATATGGGGCCACTTCTCTAAAAGGTTATCCGCAAAGCACCCACGCTTTGTGGGTTTGGTTTTTCACTGGCCGTGGGTTGATTTGCTCTGGGGTGGGTACGTCAAACGCCTGCCCCTTGGTAGCTCTGTGCAGCCGCCTCTTAAATTCTGGCAGCGAAAAGTTGTGCCTGCAAATTTATACTTGTGAGCTTAAAAGCCAGCTCTAGAAAACCGATCTGAAGGCTTCCAATTCTGTTTACTGAAAAATTTGGAGTTTTCAGTGTATTTTTCATTAAAATGGACAGAAGCAGGGGGAGAGATTGCCCTAAACCTTCGGTTTCTTACTCCAGTCTGGCAGGGGAAAACAAGAACCACTCTTCTCCTCTGCTTTTGCCCCAAAATGCTTTGGTCCCTTTTTCATGGATGTAGTTAATTGTAAAATAGATGCTTTTTCCCCATTGTCTCATCTCATCATTTTGTGTTGATTCACTTGCTGCTGTGAAACAGCATTGATATTGATCAGTGATTGAAATATTGATCATTGGAGTGGAAAGGAAAAGCAGAAAGACCATGGTGGAGACATGAGGGTGACCAAGCTGGTACAGAGTTGTTTGAAAAGCTTTTCATTGTCAAAGCGCTGTCAGGTCCAGTGAGATTTGCACACACGTGAACATTCATTTACACTGTAAAGGAAAATCATGATTTATTTAGTATGGCTTTTCTTAACTGCTTTTTGTTGCTTTTTCTCTCCTTCCCTTCGGTTTCCTATTCCTGAAAAACAAGCTGAATTTTGGCTGAACCATCTTTTCTAAACAGAAGCACTTTTGCCATTGATGCTGGGCACATAGTCAAAGTAAGCAGCTAAACGGAGATTTATTTTTTTTTTAAAGTAAGAGTTGGAAACTTTTTTTTTTTTTAGCGAGAGGGTACCGTTAAGTGTATTTAAAGCACATTATTATGCTTCAAGGGTCAGACATTTCAGCCAGCATTAAATAAAAAGTTCTCGTCATTATCGCGTACTCTGCGCAGAGGGGCTCGAGGAAAGCATTGCTTCAACTTCTTGGAAGGTCAGCAAAGGAAAGCTTTCTGAAACAAAACCAACCCCACAGTGCTGTGCTCTCAAATGCTCTCCAGCTCAAAATTATTTGCAGTATCACTTTGAATTCAAACACAAGCTCTGCGGAGTCCCTGCATCTTGTTTCAGCTTCAAGGGTAAGAGTCAGGGGTCATGTTACTACTTAAACACGCTCGTTACATCACAAGCGTAGAAAGCAAAGGAAAGGAAAGCAAAAGAAAAAGGGTTATACATCACTGCCTTCCTCTTCCAAACGCTGGCAAGTTAAGTAACGTGATGGTTTGATGTTCTTTTTCACTCTCGTGGTACCACTTGCTTTGCCGAAGATGCCCAGGTGACCCAAGGAGTTAAAAAGCCGCTGCTCTGCTGGTGAAAACTTCCAGCACCTCCAAGTTGCCCTGTTGCGTTACAGATTGAACCAGCCCATTCTGGGCCAATTTGTGGGAATTTCCTCCTCTACCTTATTTCCTTTCTTACCATCTGAAGTTTCAGTGCAGATACATTTACGTGGTAGGAGCGTTAACGTTTGCTCACGCGGGCAGAGACTGGCTTGGTTTGGACAAACCCATCGAGATGATTTTCTGTTCACAGGGACGGCTTCGTGCGGAACCCCCGGGGCTGCATCTGGGAGGCCAGAGCTCTATGGTTCCCTTCCAGCCCCTCACTTGCATCTCTCAATCATCATGAGGCCACATTTCACAGGGCTTACTATCTTGGTACTTCCTCAACAGGCTGGGAACCATCCAAACCCCTCTAGGGAGAAGATGATAATGACTAGACAGGGAGGTATGTACCTGTAGTTAGGCTCAGAGAAGGAAAACAATTACTATAAGCTTCAGTTAATACACCATTCGTTAGCATCTTGAATGGACTGGAATAACGATGATGCTCTGATAGTTGTATTTCCAACTGAAGTAGTCAGTTTTGATTTCCCATGGGGGAAATAAGAACTTGAGTGTTTGTGTTCTGCAAAAAAAAAGAAGCCGGAAAGTCATTCTCTGAGCTTACCTGGGAGGAGGAGGGTATAGCTTCTGCTTCCTGAAACACAGCATGTACCAGCACAGCTGGAGCCTGCGCACTCTCAAGTCAAGACGATTCCTGTCTTGAACAGCAAGGGAAGCAGCAGTGACAAGAACCGGCCCTTCCTGCTGCTCGGGAAGTTGCTCATCTTGAGCTGAAAGACATTTCAATGCACGATGTTAAATTGCTATTTAATGAAATAATACAAGACTGCCCAAGGCACACGCCTCTGTGGCCGCCTGGTGTCTTTCGCTGTCTGATGTGGAGTTTTTCTTGTGGGCTGACCGAGTTCCTACTTGAGGAAACAACAGATTTTAAAGAAAAAGTGAATGGGGTAGCCTGCATCTCTTAGATCTATTGTCTTGGGCTCTGCATGCTCAGGAAGATGTCAGTTACACGAGTCACTTCTGACTTTTCTCTAAATCCACAAAACTCTGAAAGGCAATAAATTTTAGTGAAACCTTGGGCTCTGATCTCGTAGTGAAACTCAAGGAACTGAAACCTACTTATGTTTTTCTTCGGTTGAGACCAAGGCTATGCAAGATACTTCACTGACAATTGAACTGCTCAGTCTGTGCCCTGAAGAATTTACAGCCTGAATCAACAGGCTTTAAAGATGAGAACGGTTCCTCAAGAAATCATTCCTCATTTGATACCTGTTGTAGTTGCAGCCCTGCTGTTAGCATGAAGGTTGAACTTGGCTACATCTACTTAGTTCGTGCGTTATCTCAGGTGGACACCAACCAGCCCTTCCATTCCCTCGTGCTGTGACCGAAGCACCAATGTAGAACCTCAGAGGCTGAGGAGCTTCAAGCCTGTTCTCTGTAACAGCCGCTCCAGGGAGAAGGGATCTTCGAGCACTTAACCCCCCAACTCTCTTTCTGTAAGGACAGTGGGACATCCTCACTTCAGACTTGTGATAAAACATCTCCAGTGACAACGAAGTGCCTGGCTGCTGCGGAAAGCTCTGAGCTGCTGGTGATAGATGGGCTGTCTGCTTCTAAGAACGGGTGAAGCGATCCCTGACACAGGCTCAAGTTCAGCTCCCTCACAGCAGCAGAGGAGCCTGCGTTTCGCTGCTGTGCGACGAGAAGAAAAGTTCAGCAGTACAATGGGAAATACTTTCCTGAGCCAACTTTGTTCAGAAGTAATTAAAAATGAGGCCTTTCTATTCTCTGCGTAGCCCGATGTCCTCGCTTGTCATGTGGTTTGGTACATTCTTTCCAGCTCCCTTTCATGGCACAAACAAGTTGGGATGTTGTTATTGCACGCCCCTTCTTCTTGAGGGTTCAGTAGGGAAAGATGCTGAACAGCTCCAGAGGCTGGTCGGGGTGAGCAAACCCAGCTCCACCGCTCTCCTGGGGCAACTGGGAGCGTGTGGGATGCAGCAGCGACCACCCTAGGTGTGAAGTGACCTTCCCAGGGCGACTCTGCTGCTCTTCCTATCCTCGCTTCGGGGAAGAGACGTGGAGAGAAAACTACAGGGTGAGCGGAGCCTCCACCAGATCCATTCTGCTCGAGAACGTGGTCAGTTCGGAGGGGGCTTTTCTTTTGTTGAACACTGCTAGTCCCAGCGTGGTGTGTGGCACAGAGCAGTGAGGCAACGGGGTAATCTGCGAACAATAAAAGCGAGGTGGCTAACTGCCACTCGGCGCTGAAAGCTGCACAACCGTGCGGGTTTTCCTTCAGACGGCTACGTCCACGCGTTTCCTGGAACATGGACAAGGCCACACAGCTTCAATCCACCGAAGGCAACGGCGAGTAAACAAGGCGCGTTGCTGTGTAGTCTTCTCGGAGTGACAAGAGGCAGAGAGGGTTTGTTTCCATGGAGAGAAAAAGACCAAAAAAAAAAAAAAAAAAGAAACTGCAAAAAAAATCTCACCCTCAGGGTGGGAAGGGAGTAGAGCCTCTCTTAGGTCCCACAACCAGGTCCTCATCCAGCCCTCGGGCATCTCCAGTCCCCTCCCAGAGAGCAGAACTTTAGGACACAGGCTTTAGCCCATGATCTTTGGAGACCAATAAAGCATCTCAGAAGATGGATGGTGAAGCACTGTCTTCAAGTTACGACTCTTTTTTTCCTCACTTCATCATCATCTACTGCTCCAGAGGGAGAAACAAACATTTTGAGGGGAATATTTCCATCGAAGAAAAAAAAAATAAAAATCTAGCGCTGGGGCTGCGTTTTTCTCCGCAACGGCAGCGAGGAGGAGGAGGAGGGGGAGGAAAAGCGTGCGCTGGGATTTCTCTCATTCCGGTTCCTCCAAAAGAACAGCCCCATGCAGCAGTTCTGCCTCTGGAGGAAACATCTGTGGCCGTGGCCACGTTACTCCGGCAAACATACCCCTCCGCGAGCTAGGCTGCCGCGAACGAATGCTTTTATTTCCTCGTTGCCATCTATTAAAGATTATCTCCCCCCAAGAAAAGGGCACCGATTTCCCATGTTTTCATGTGCAACGTCCGCGACGTCTGCTATAAACATCACGAAACGTTTCCCTGCCCCTACGCTGACATAGGTATTAAAAGTCACCGCTTTTCATCTTTCAAAGCCCCACAGAAAATGTTTAGGGTCGTGTATCCTGCCATTGTTCCGCGCTGGGCATCGCACTGAAGTCACGGGGAGAAATGAGTTCAGGATACGGACCTATCTAGTCAATCTTTACAGCGGTAACGTCCCACGTTTTTACAGATGGGAAGACGAGGAAGGCGGAGATGGCTCCTGATAGACTTGATCCAACTGGTTATTCCCACCACTTCGGAAAACAACCGGAGAGAACAGATTAGAAACTCATCGGAAGCTCTCAGAAAAATAAAACAAGCCACCCCATAGCATAGTGGCCTTCAGACTTTTCGATACCTGACGTTCCAAGGGGTTATCTTCTTTCCCAAAATAGAGCTGCTGCATCGTGGTCGCTGCCTCCACGCCTTGGCCAGCCCTGCCGTGGCTCGGAAGTGTGTGATCCCGCGGGTCCTCCTGCTCCAGAAGAGCCTTCCAGTCACCCCACACAAGCCTCTTTCCAGCCCAGGGCCGTAAACCGCAGCTCTCTCCCTCTGTGAGACAAGATAGGACATAGAAACAGATACTTCTTCCAAAGGGTGCCTCCTCCAGAGGTCACATAAGCATGGTAAGGTCCGCCCACCCCATGGAGGAACACCCAAAGCTAAACCAGGGTGATTTTTTCTTACTTTAAGGAATAGACAAACACACGGGACTGGTAAAGAAAACCACAACAGGGCAGGAAAAGAAGGGCAACATTCACAAACCGCTGCAAAACCTTCTGCATTTCTAGGCCTTCGAGTATCCGTTGCTGCCACTCCTTAGGACTTTTGAGTGAATAATTGTTCAGACAAGAGTAATACTTACCGTTTTCCAGCGGGATATGGTGTTTTCGGAGTGTTTCCAGGCACCTGCGCTGCTCAGGCTCCTTGGCGCGACGCTGAAGGAGGCGATTACTCGGGTGGCTGCTCAGCGGCGGCTTTTCTTTGCCACCGCAGAGGAGCACGATTGCCGGAGCAAATGCTGCTCCGAGTGAACTCTGGGTACTGTAAAGTCCCTGCAAAACTTTCCAGGCCCTGTCATCTTGCTTTCCCAGGTGTGTTTGCTTATTTTTTCAGTAATTAGCCTGAAGCTGAGCTGAGCCGCAGAACGGCGCTTTCCGTACCGCTCTGGCTCTTTCAACTCCTGCTGCTTTAAAGAAAGCAACTCCTGTGTTCAAGCTCACGTATTTACATCACTGTAAGAACTACCGAAGTAAAGTGGTGCTGCCAGTGTCCCCGCATCTCTTTCCGTAATTAAACGGAGGTGGTTTGATCTCTAGAATCATCATTTACTCCCTGATGCTTGGACCCGTGGCCTGCAGGCTTCTCGGGATCTCTCAAAGAGCTGCGAGAAGCTTCTGAGAAGAAAAAAATCATGTTTATGACACGGCAATTCATTTCAGGGAGGTTTTCTGAAGGATCTGCATCTCCCTTGCAAAAATTTAGCTCATTTTATGGTTGGAGTTGAGCCATTTATCAGAAGCCTGATGGATCAGAGCAGCTGGTGGTAATGGGAATGGGTCTCAACGAGCCAACTCAACACATTTAAATAGATCTCCAAGCCAGAAGCTCTAGAACAATAAGGTTTATTCCTTCCATTATCTTTCCGTATTAATATTCTGATGCGAGTTTCTTACCGAGTAAGATGAACACTGGCAGAGAGTGTTATTTAATGAATCAACTGAGCCGCGTGCCTTTCCTCACTTGTTGAGCCCATCTGATAATTGTGTCTATGAATAACATCAGCTCACAAGGGCAGAGCTGCTGCTGGCACTTGGGGCACCTCCTGCCCATCAGGAATGGGGGGTCCTTTAGCCAGACACAGCCTCACCTGCATCAGATGTTTTGCCCCCCCACCAGCGACTCCCTGCGGCAGAGATTTCTTGGCAGGGACGAGCAAATGAAGCCCACAAAAGCATTCGAGCGCTGTCTTCTTCTGTGGAGACTGGTATCAGGCAGCAGTTGTGCTTGTAAGGGTGTGAGGAAAGGGAATGAGTGTCCAGGTGTTGTCTTCCAAAAGCATTTCAGTGATGCAGACATCAAAGTCCCCTTTCCAGGAGTGACAAGGACTGTGGCTCGGATAGCCCGAGGTACATAGATAGGTCCTAAATTTTGAGTAAGAAGCCAGGCACCCAATTATTCTGACAGATCTGAGCCTTTACCTGCTGAGAAGCTGGTACCACACTCAACACTTGGCTTTCTGAATATCTGTTTAAGGTTCAAGGTGTCCCCACCAGTTAAGCCTCCAAGGTACCCAGTTTTCTGCTGGATCTGGGTAACCAACCCCATCCTGTGCTGAGCCTCTAGAATCACGGGTTATTTATGTTATCCCATGGTGGGTATCCTCATCTGTCTCACCTGAGCACAGATCAGGCTTGATCTCCTTCTCTGGAGACATTTCAAACCCGCCTGGACAAGTTCCTGTGTAACTTGTTCTAGGTGATCCTGCTCCGGCAATGGGGGGGATTGGACTAGAGGATCTTTCGAGGTCCCTTCCAATCCCCAACATTCTGTGAATCGATCCAGAAGCATCCCATGAACAAGTTTCTCCTGCCACGTTCCATCACCGATATTGCAACGCTAAACCCGAAGATACGATAAAAGGACGCTCACCTTCGGAGCTCCGGACGCCAGAAGAGGGATGGGAAATAAAGAAACAAAAGAAAGCAAACCTTCAGCCCCCCACTTCGTGGAGAAAAGGTCAGAAAGGTCCAGAACGGGCCGAGGTTTAAGCCCAATTTGGGGCAAATCTCGGGGAGCGGGGCCGAGGCTCGGCTGGTGCCTTTTCATCGCCACCAGGTGGCGCTGCCACCAAGGGAACGGCGCCGCCCCCCCGGCCCCAGATCCCCCACCCCGGGGGGGAACCCTCAAACTGGCCCAAGGACCCACCCCAAGCTCCCCCATCCCATCCCAACCTGCCCTCGCTGCACCCGCCAGAGATCCCTCAAACCGTCCCCTCCCTTCGCCGAGAGATGCCATCCCTTGTCCAGACGCCCTGATGCTGCCCCCCAAAAAAGGGCTGCAGCTTGTCCCAGATGAGCCCCCACCCCAAATGTGGGACATCACCCCCCCACACACCCCCACACCCACGGGGGGACTCAGCCCCACATTTCCTTTTGCAGCGACTCCACAGTGCGTGACTCTGCTTTGGGCTCCTGGCGCGACCCCACGTTCCCTCAAGCTGTTCCCCCTCGTAGGAGCAGGTACCCCTCCAAAAAAACCCACCCCTGGGGACACAAACCCAGGTGACAGCGATGACGGCTCAGTGGTGGCCCTGGAAGGACTGGAACAGAGGGAAGGGTTGAGTTTCCCAACATGCCTCGCCAGCCCAACCCTCCCTGTGGCAGAGCGTGGCCCTGGATGCAGCATGCCTGGGGACCCCCAGGTTCCCCCTGAGCTAAGAAGGATATCTTGTGCCAAACCCAGCTGGAGACACCAGGCCCCTGTTTCTCATCATGATCCCAAATTTCAACCCTGGAGGAAACTCCTGAGACTCACGCAGGGCATCTGCAACGAGAAACGCTTTGCTACAGCAAAAAGGCTGAAAAACCCTCAAGCAAACCTGTGGGGTTTTATCACCTACAGATTGGGAAGTGGGTGAGGAGGAGCTCGGAGAGCAGATCGCCGATACTCAGCTGAGCTATGGCAGCTGACTAGGGGCAGAGCTGGGCCCTTCTGGGAGCAAATACCACATTTCTGAGACAGCTTCTGCCTCATCTCCTCTTAACGGGGCTCCAGCAGCGTCTCTGAGCAAGCTTAGTTCTCCTCACCTCCTACCAAGACCCCAACCCATCCCGCAAACCTACGAGGGGAGCTCGTACAAAGGGAGCTCGGACAAAGTTTGTCTTGTGGCAGAAGAAGGGCTGGGGGCAGGAGCCTGCGGGGTTTCATCCTCTCATCGCCGACGGCGGTGTCTGAGATGGAGAGCTGTCTGTTTAGACTGCGCTCACCGGCTTGAGGAATATGTGGCGGCCACGGTATGCGGCGGTTCTGTTTTTCCAGGTTGGGAAACCCGACGGGAGGGAGGAAAAAAAAAACATAAAAAAAATCAATCACAACGACCTTTGTTGGGGACCCAGATATCAAAATCACCTCCAAGCTGGGACCTGAGGTTTCCAAGGTGCCCGCTAACTCTTTTTGGCTGAGCTGTGAAAGCATCGGTAGCGGCAGCAAGTCCGAAATTCATCCGAAGGTTCATTTTCATCCTTAGGAGTGACAAGGAAGAAGAACCACTTGGCAGAGACTGAACTCCTAACCCTGGACCTTTATCTCAGCCACACCTAGAGCAGATATGTGCTTCAGGAGCAAATAAACCTCTGGCTTTAGCTTGTATATTAAAAAAAAAAAGATGGTAAGAAAGCGGCTCACCTTCAACAGGGCCGGGCAGCAGGGCAGGCAACTGAGGCAAAGATTAACCCATAAAGGAAAAAACCAAAAAAACCCCCAAGAAAAGAGACTTCAAGAAAAGAGACCCCAAGAAAAGAGACCCCAAGAAAAGAGACCCCAAGAAAACCAACAGGTTGGTTGTTGGTGGCTTAAGCACACCTACTCTCACCAACAAAAGTCCCACCAAATAACAAAACCAAACCCCACAACCTTCCCCAAATCCCAAACCAGCAGCAAAACCCCCACTCTAAAGGCCTCCCCCAACCCTGATAAAGCCTTTCCCAACCTGCCTTAATTCCAGGAATAATTGGATTTTTCTGGGGGTTGCTGTTGTCAATTAACTTTGCTTTTAATTAAGCTGATTGCACACAGCCTCAGCTAATTAAAGACTGGATGCCACACTTAGTGGCAGGGTTTAGCCGAGTGGTGGTGGTAGGTCATGGGCTGGACTCGATGATCTCAGAGGTCTTTTCCAGCCTTAATTATTCTGTGATTCTAATTAGAGGACACTAATCTAACCAGAAAGACAGAAACTCTCAACTCACTCTGCCACCTTCATCTATTATTTTTTTTTAACACGTGTCTCTTCATTTTATCAGCGTTGATATTAAACAGCAGCAGCCCAGGGAATAAAGCAAAAAAAATAAATCCCAATTTCCTTAATTAAAGCAAATAACCCCAAATCTTGGAGGAAAAGGCATTTTTTTCCCAGCGAGCTCACTGGGGATTTACTGATGCTGCAGGAGTTCTCCTCCTTGATTTTCTTTTTTTTTTTAGTATTTATTTGAATGACGATTTTGCTTGTTCACGCGGGGGGGGAAAAATAAATGTGGAATGAAATGGAAAAAAGAAGGTCAAATAAGATACAGGAAAATAAGGTAGAGTAAAAGAAGATCAACTGAGGTGAAATAAGAGAAAGGAAAATGAGGGGAAGTAGAATAAAGTAAGATAAAAAAGGCAAAATAAGGTAAAGTAAGGTAAAATAAGGTGAAATAAGGTGAAATAAGGTGAAATAAGGTAAAGTAAAATGAGGTAAAGTAAAATAAAGGAAGATAAAAAAGGTAAAATAAGATAAAATAAGATAGAATAAGGTAAAATAAGATAAAAATAAGGTAAAATAAGGTTAAAATAAGGTAAAGTAAGGTAAAATAAGGTAAAGTAAGATAAAAAAAGATAGAATAAGGTAAAACAAGATAGAATAAGGTAAAATAAGATAAAAATAAGGTAAAATAAGGTTAAAATAAGGTAAAGTAAGGTAAAATAAGGTAAAGTAAGATAAAAAAAGATAGAATAAGGTAAAACAAGATAGAATAAGGTAAAATAAGATAGAGTAATATAAAATAAAATCAAATATGATAAAATAAAATAAAAAAATATGATAAAATATGATGAAATGAAATAAAATAATCAAATAAATAACCGCAAACACCAAACCCGCGGGAACTTCTCGCCCTCTCCTGGGCCGTTGCCCGCGGAAGTTCCGCGGAATCCGCCTGCCCGAAAATTGCCCGGGGAAGATGAGCAAAGAAAAGTTGCCGCAGGCTCCATCCCTTTGCTTTGTCTCCGAGTAAGTGGCAAGGAGCTGTCAAACCCCGCCTTGCGCCTCCTTTTTTATTTTTTAAGGGGGGAAAAGAAAGAAAGAAATGAATCCTACTCCTAATCAAAAGAGAGAAATAAAAGCCGCCGCCGCCGCTTCGCCTCCCTCCGCTTTTCGTTCTCCTCCTTTTCAATATTTCCGCGGAAGGAGGAACCGCCTCGGGACGCGGGGACCCTGCGGAAACCTCAAGGCAAATCCCCATAACCTCCCCCAAAAAAGCCTTTTCTGGCCTGCACCGAGATGGGGAATTAGGATTAGGATTAGGATTTATTAGTATTCCTGTTCTTATTATTCTTGTTACTCCTTTTCTTAATTATATTGTTAATTTTCTATTAGTTTTACTACTATTATTACTATTATTGTTTCTGTTATTATTACTATTATTATTCCTATTTCTGTTATTATTGTTAGTATTATTAATATTCCTATTCTTATCATTCCTTTTATTTTTCTTCCTGTTATTATTTTTCTATTATTAATAGTATTAGTATTCTTATTCTTATTATTCCTGTTTTTCTTATTTTTCTTGTTATTCCTTTTCTTATTTGTCTTAATTTTCTTAATTTTCTTATTAATTTTATATTATTACGAGTGTTAGTGTTAGTGTTAGTGTTAGTATTAGTGTTAGTGTTAGTATTAGTATTAGTATTAGTATTCCTCTTCTTCTTCTTCTATTTCTTCTTATTCTTATTTTTCTTGTTATTCCTTTTCTTATTGTTCTTATTTTTCTCATTTTTCGTATTAATTTTCTCTTATTATCACTATTATCACTATTATCACTATCATCATAATAGCCATCATTATTATTACTATTATTACTATTATTACTATTATTACTATTATTACTATTATTTCTATTTCTATTCTTTCTGTTTCTATTCTTTCTGTTTCTATTCTTTCTATTTCTACTTTTTCTATTTCTATTTCTTTCTATTTCTATTTCTTTCTATTTCTATTTCTATTCCTATTCCTATTTCCATTATTCCTCCGACTCAGGAAGGTTGGCAGGGGCCGGGCCGGGCGCTCCGCGGTCCTTCCGCGCATTGCGCAGCGTTCCGCGGAGCTNGGCAAATATTGCCAACAGAGCTTCACCGAGTTAATACTGATCAACTGAGACTTGGCGTGTCTCGATTATTAGCCGGAAACGAGCAAAAAAAATCAAAATCAAAATCAAATAATAAAGCAACCAACAAATCCCCCCAATTGTAGAATAAATAAGAGAAGGAGCACGGCTGTCTCTTTTCAAAGTGCCTTGTTCTCTCTGCATAGGGTCTGAGCCTGCAGGCTTCATGCAGGCCGAAAGAAAGAGGAAAGAAAGGGGAAAAGAATATTATTAGCTGGAATTTCCAAATGCCTCAGAGAGATGATTTTGGGGGGTTTTTTTTCCCCCTCCGCCCTGCTGGGTGTTTGCAGGAAAAAAAATGGTTAAAAGATGAAATGAAATGAAATGAAATGAAATGAAATGAAATGAAATGAAATGAATGAAATCAAAAATTAAAATGAAATAAAATAAAAAGAATGAAATGAAATAAATGAAATGAAACTAAATAAATGAAATGAAAAATTAAAGTGAAATAAAATAAAAAGAATAAAATAAAAGAAATGAAATGAAATAATGAAATGAAATAAATGAAATTAATGAAATGAAATAAATGAAATGAATGAAATGAAATGAAATGAAAGAATGAAATGAAATAAATGAAATTAATGAAATAAAATAAATGAAATGAATGAAATGAACGAAATTAAATGAAATGAAATGGAATAATGAAATGAAATGAATGAAATGAAAGAAATGAAATAATGAAATGAAATGAAGTAAAATAAAAATAAAATAAAAAATAAAATACGAAAATGAGGAGGGGAAAAGAAGTATTTCTTGGAAGACGAGTCTCGAAAGGCGATGGGATGGATGAGCCTGGGGCGAGGGGGACCCTTTGGGATGCGCTGCCAGTGGGGTCTGGGTCCTTTCCAGCCCCCCCCAGCTCCGCCGGTGACATCGCTCAACGCCAATTACCAACCTCAATTCGAAATTCCATTTATTATTCTTATTTTTTCCTCCTTTTAAGAACCATCAAAACCTCATTTGTCAAACTCTTGACCCAAACCCGCAGCCGAGTTCTATTTTTAAGGGGTCTTTTTTTTTTTCTGAAGGGGGGGAGCCGCTTTTTTTTCTTTCTTCTCAGCCCATCCCCGAGCGAAGAAGAAGCAGCAGAAGAAGGCAGAGACCGTTCTGTGATGACAAAAAAAAACCCCCAAACCCATGTTGGAAACCGTGTCCAGCCGATGCTCAAGCCGCACCCCCAGGTCCTCCACGGGGGGAATCTCCTGGTTTATACCTCCTGAACAAACCCCCTTGGCATTTTTTGTCCACCGAGAAGGTCCTGAGGAGGGGGGTTTGCTTTGCTCAGAGCCCTTGGCCATCCCAGGAGGTGGTTGTGGGGTGTTTTTTTGGGAGTTTTGAGGGGGGGGGTCTCAGTATCACATAACGCACGGTTTGATGTCCTGGTATGTCACTTGTTGGTGGTAATAGGACCCGCTGCTCGCCGAATGCATGGAGGAGGAGGCCATGGCGTTGAAAGAGAAGACGAATTCCTTTCTGTCGCACATGCTCGGAGACTGGGAGTGATACCGCGGGATGCCTGCGGGACCCGGAGGGAGGAGAGAGGGGGGAAAAGATTGTCAGCCAGCGGAATTACACTTGGGAGAAGAGAGAACAGGGGGAAAAAACCGTCTAAGGGGAATCACAGATTGTTCGGGATTGGAAGGGACCTCCAAAGATCATCCAGACCAATCCCCCCCATTGCCGGAGCAGGATCGCCTAGAGCAAGTCCCACAGGAACTCGTCCAGGCGGGTTTGAAACGTCTCCAGAGAAGAAATTCAAAGCAATCCCCCCCAAAAGCCCCTAATTCTCCGGAGTTTTGGGGTCTCAGAGCGGATTTGAGGTTATTTGGTCCAAATCCGCGGGTGCGGACAGGTGCGGAGGGAGGAAAGCTCCACGGCCCTGCCATGGATGATATGAGGAGATGGGGGTTGGGGTGGGTTAAGTTTGGTTTGGGTCAAGTTTGGGGTGGGTTAAGTTTGGTTTCAGTTAAGTTTGGGGTGGGTTAAGTTTGGTTTGGGTCAAGTTTGGTGTCGGTTAAGTTTGGTTTCAGTTAGGTTTGATTTGGGTTAAAACTGGTTTGGATTAAACTTGATTTGGGTTAAGTTTGGAGTGGGTGAAGCTTGGGGTGGGTGAAGCTTGGGGTGGCTTTAGGGTTGGGTTGGAGGGTTTTTTCCCCCCTTTATTTTTGCCATTTTCAAAGTACCAGCTTCTTTTCCCAGTCACAGAATATCCGCTGGGTGCGGAGAGGGGAAGCGACATCGGTGTCCCAGGGCCAGTGGGGAGGCCCAGGGTGAAACGGAGCCGAGAACGGGACCGTTTCTGCCGTTTCTGCCATTCCCACCACTACTTCGGGATATAAAACCCCAGCAAAAAATTTGGGGTGCCCTGAAGAGGAGTGGACGCCTGGGGACCCCTCTCCCTCCCCGCCGCTCCGGCGCCGCTAGTTTGGGTGTTATCCAGTTAAAGGCCTCGGCCAGGCCCGGAGCTTCCTTGGGATGGGTTTTTCCGCTTCATTTTCCAGTGGATTTGGGTGTTGGGGAATCGGGACCGAGCTGGGGGCAGGAGCGTGACCCCCCCAGGCTGATTTCAGCCCGGTTCTGTGCCCTACCTGATGCTTTTCCCCCGTTTCTCTTCGTGTTTCACCCCCCGAATTTATTTCCAGGCACTTCGCCCTTCCTCGAAGGCCTGGGGGTGATGTGGAAGGAGCCCAAAATCTGCCCCACCTTCACCCAACTAACTACTCCAAGGGCTTCTTCGAGAGGTCACCCCCATTCCCCAGTCCCCCCAGTGCCCCTGGGGTGAATTTGGGACGCGGGACAGAGCCACGTCCCTCCTGAAGCCTCTTCCCAGCCAAAAAGATCATCTACCCCTTCTCTGCTTCCAGCAGCCAGGGCAAACATCCTGGGGCTGGAGCTGCGGGCCTTGGGGAGCCTGGCTGGGGTTTGGGGAGCCTGGTTGGGGTTTGGGGAGCCCCGTCGGGGTTTGGGGAGGCCCAGGCCACAGATTTCCGCATTGGTGGAAGAGCAGAGGGTGGAGGGAGGCGATGGGCCTGGAAAACACATCCCTGAGAGGAGCTGCTGGCGATGGGCTGGGGGGGGACACAGGGCCAGGACCAGGGTACAGATGGAGAAAGCTTCAGTGGGGAAATTCCCCCTGATTTTTATCTGCCAGAGCCCTCCAGATCTCGATGGAAGGGGAAGAATTCTCGGGCCAAGCCTTGTCCTCGCCTTCCCTCCTGTCCTGAGCCCACTGATCGGAGGGGAGCAAAGCCCTGATCCCACAGAGGGCCCCGATGGCTGCCCAGGGGGAAGGAGGCAAGGAACAGGGGCTGCCTCTTTTATTATTATTATTGTTGTTGTTGTTATTATTATTATTATTACTACTACTTTCACTAGCACCACCATTACTATTATTATTACCATTATAACTATTATTACTATTATCATTACTACTATCACTACTATTACTATCATTACTACTATTATCGATAGTAGTATCTTACTATCTATTATCGAGAATAATATACCACCACTACCATTACTGCTATCGCTATTACTACTAACCTGATCAATACCAATACGAGTATCGATATAAATATTACTATTATTTTTCCCCTCTGCGGGGGCGCATTCAACCCAAGCTGGGGGCTCTGTCCGTCCCCCACGCGGGATTTCGCCTTTACCTTGCAGCTCGGCGGCGTTGTGGCTGTTCTGGTGCAGGTAGGACTGGTCGAGGGAATGCGTGGAAAGGCTGGAGGAGAGCGGGTTGGCCGCGGGGTTGCAAGGCGACAGGGGCTGCTGCTTGATGTAGGATGCGCCGCTGTTTAAAGCCGCCGAAGCCGAAGGTGCCCACGCCGAGGCCGAGCTGGAGTAAACCGAATGAGGCTCCATCACCCCGCCACCGGAGAGCAAAGGGGAGGCGGGCACGGAGCCGTCGTGGTGCGGGTAATCCCCCGCCGAGGAGCCGCTGCAGCTGCCCATGTAGGAGTGCCCCCCGTTAGCGGGCAGGTGGGGCACGGAGTGTCCGGCCAGCCCCATCCCTTCCACGTTGCCGGATAAATGCCCGTTCATCATCCCCAAACCCCCTTCGAGGGAGAGGCTGTTGGGGGGGCAGGAGAGCCCGCTGGCCGAGCCCTGGAAGCCGTAGGTGTCGGGGAGGTGGTTGAAGCTGAGCCCGTTCATCATGCTGTACATGGGCTTGAGCGCTTGGCATTTCCTCCGAAAACCTCGGGGCCGGCGGCGAAAAGAGCCTTCCTCGAACATAAACTCGCTGGCGGGGTCGATGGTCCAGTAGTGCCCTTTGCCGGGGCGCCCCAAGCCTTTGGGCAGCTTGATGAAACACTCGTTGAGAGAGAGGTTGTGGCGCACCGAGTTTTTCCAGCCTTGGTAAGAACCTCGGAAGAAAGGGAAACGGCTCTGCAAGAACTGGTAGATCTCGCTGAGGGTCAGGCGTTTGGAAGGCGAGCTCTGGATGGCCATGACGATCAAGGCGATGTAAGAATAAGGCGGTTTCTCCGGCCTCCGGATCCCGGCGTTGGTTTTCTTGGCTTTGGGACCGGGGTTGCCGGAGGTTCCGCCGTTCCCGGGGCCGCTGCCGGTGGGGGCTCCTCCGGGAGCCGCCGGGGGGTTATCCATGGCCGAGCTGCTGCTCTGAGCCTGCTTCTCGGACATGGGGCCGTAGCTGCTCTGCACCGGAGGAGGNTTATCTCTCTCTCTCTTCTTTTTTGCCTCTCCTCGGACAGACGTAAGAGCTCCCGAGGAGATCCCCGCCCCGAAGCCGCTCCCCCCTCAACGCCCTGGCCCGGCCCCCCCCCTTCTCTCTCCTCTCCTCTCCTCTCCCCGCTTTTTAAAGAGCCCTTTCCACNCGTAGGTGTCGGGGAGGTGGTTGAAGCTGAGCCCGTTCATCATGCTGTACATGGGCTTGAGCGCTTGGCATTTCCTCCGAAAACCTCGGGGCCGGCGGCGAAAAGAGCCTTCCTCGAACATAAACTCGCTGGCGGGGTCGATGGTCCAGTAGTGCCCTTTGCCGGGGCGCCCCAAGCCTTTGGGCAGCTTGATGAAACACTCGTTGAGAGAGAGGTTGTGGCGCACCGAGTTTTTCCAGCCTTGGTAAGAACCTCGGAAGAAAGGGAAACGGCTCTGCAAGAACTGGTAGATCTCGCTGAGGGTCAGGCGTTTGGAAGGCGAGCTCTGGATGGCCATGACGATCAAGGCGATGTAAGAATAAGGCGGTTTCTCCGGCCTCCGGATCCCGGCGTTGGTTTTCTTGGCTTTGGGACCGGGGTTGCCGGAGGTTCCGCCGTTCCCGGGGCCGCTGCCGGTGGGGGCTCCTCCGGGAGCCGCCGGGGGGTTATCCATGGCCGAGCTGCTGCTCTGAGCCTGCTTCTCGGACATGGGGCCGTAGCTGCTCTGCACCGGAGGAGGAGGAGGAGGGGGCTGAGAGGACAGAGCCTGCTGCGCTTCTGCAGTCATCTACGGGGCAGCTCGGCGGCGGCCAGCCCCGGCCCTCCTCCGCCACCCTCCCCCTAAAAGCGCCCCCCCTCAAAGAAAAGCCACGCTGCTGCTGCTGGGGGCTCGCTGACACCCCTAACCCCTTCCCTCCCCCCCCGAAAACCCACACCACCNCCACGCCACCCTTACCCGATCCTGGGGTTGCTCCGTGTCTCCTTCCCCACCTCGGGGTTGGGGGGAGACCCCCCGGAGAAGCCGCCTCTATTGAGGGGAGGGGGTTTGTGCCACGCGTGAAGGTGGAATCGCGTGGGAACCCCCCCAGCCCGTGTTCCCCTCTGCCCAAAATCCTCGGGGGGAGGAAGGGGAGGGTGTTAAGAGCCTCCCCTCCCCCTCCGTGGGGGCTACGCGGAGGTTCCGCGGGCGGCGCAGGGGTTCCGCGCAGCGCGGAGGTTTCACCCATTTGAAATCCCCTCTTTTCGTGAGCTCCTGGGTTTGTGTTGGGGTTGTTTTTTTTTTTTTTTAAGCTCGGCGGGCCCGGGCAGGATGTTTATACTGAGCAATGTAAACACGGGCTCGGGGGGTGCTTTAATAAAAAGAAAATCGGCGAAAAAAAACCCCGCTGCTGCTGCTTCTCGAAATGCCCTTTTTCTGCCGACGCCGAAAGGCCGGGGATGGGAAGGGGGTTCGGACCCTTCGCCTGCTCCGGGGTTGCTTTAGGGATGACGGTGGCTTGTTGGGGGTTCTTTTTTTTTAGGGGGGACTGGGATATATCCATCTATGCTGGTCGCAGTTGAATGCCAGGAGCCTGATGCTCATCCACGGAGGGTGGGGGGAAGGAGAATAGGAAGGCGGAGGGGCAAAGACGCCTTTTTCTCCCCCCTAAAAAAAAAATATCTCTGCCACCCTACTGAGCATCGTCCCATCAGAAGAGCTGTCACTGCAGGTAAGTCGCTCCAAACCTTTGGCACCTTCTGGGGGACCACGCGTGGGAACTGGAGCTCCGGGAGGGGTGTGGGTGGGTGTGGGTGGGTGTCACGGCTGCAGCAGCCTGGCTTGCTAGGACTTTGTGGCCGGGAGCGAAGCAGATGTGCTGGCTGCTGCAGCCTGCCGGCTTTCAAAATTGGGGGCTAAAAAAAAAAAGGGGGAAAAGTCTCCAAAGAAAAAACTCCCCCCACCAACCCCCGCCTCGCAGTGCTCCGTGGGTCCGTCCCCCTGCACCCACTGCAGAAAGAAGGGGACACACACCCACACCCCCCTAAGTCCCTCGGCTTCCAGATTCGCTTTTAAAGTTGGCTTTTTTTGGTGCTTTTTTTTTTTTTTAAATGAGAATTTAATACCTTTTTAAAAGCAAGCTCGATACCCATCGGCTTCCCCAACCCTCTCGGTGTTATTCGCGAGCAGTTGTGAGCAGCCTCCGGGGCGCCTGGCACATCTGTGATACAACCAAGAGGGATTTCACATCTGGGGCTTCATCTCTTCCCTCTCTCTCCATTTCCCCTTTCCCATCGTCATTTGCCCCCCTGTCTGCAATAGAAATCCTCTAGCCGCGAAATAAATCCTCCTGCAGAAAGCCCCGGGGTAAAGAAGGGGGGATTTGGGCAAGGGGGAACCTTGGGCCTGGGGCAGGTATTCGGGGAAGGGGTGGAAAAGCTGGGGAAGGGGTGAGGGGCGGTTATTTCTGGAGCTTTTGCCTTGAGGAGAGGGAGAAGGAGCTGCTCTGGCTGCTCGGGGGAGCGGAGGCTTCTTCTCCCCCCCATCGTGGGCTGCAGAGCAGGGCGGCTGCTTAGGGAGGAGGTAAAAAACACCCCCAAATTCGCTTTTTGGGGAAGCGATTCCCTTCCCCGGCTGATGACAGCCCCGGCGAGGCCGGTGCAGAATAAACCCTCCACTTCTCGCTAACCAGAAACTCTTATTTCTATTTTTTGGGGTGTGTGAGCACCTCTGCCCCCGAATTTTGCTCCTCATCGAAACTCCCCCGAGCCGCCCCAAGGGCGTTTTTCTTTCCTCTGTGACTGAATCTCCCCGATTTTGCCCCTCTAAAAAACCCGGGGATGGAGCTGGAACCACAATACAAAAGAGCTCGTGTTAAAATCCACGTTGTTCAAAACCATCTTCAGCGTTTCCACTTGGAAATAAAACATCTCCGAGTGAAAAAAACAAACCCAAACCCTCTCCAAAAATCTAAACCTTTTCCCGTCGAACAAAATCAATCCCTTCAGGAGTTCCCTTCCTCCCTCTCTCTGTATCTTTTCGGAGTGCGACGATTTGTTTTCCGATGTATTTATTACAGCCAGCAAAGGTTAAAAATGGCAATAGAGCGCTCAGGGTTCCACAGGCCTGGCCGTGGGAATAGCAGAAACGTCGGGTGGTTTTAAACTGAGCCCGTGAACTGGGGAAAGGAGAGGGGTTTTTTGGGGTAAACTCATAAAAATGTGTATCCGATGTCCAAAAGGGGTGATGGTTTGAGGAGTTGGCCGGACCCCGCTGGCCTTGGAGGGATGGAAGGGAGAGAAACCCACCAGGAGAGGGGTTGGTGGTGCCACTTGGCTGCTTATCAAACCTCTACCCAGGTTCCAGGAGCCCTTTGAGATTGAAAACGAGCCTAAGGATGGGGTTTGGGGGGATTTTTTGGGAGGAGCGGCGAGTTTCTGGGTGGAAGATGCGGGTTAGTTCCCGCAGATAAGCGGGACTCGCTTTTGCTGCCGTTCGCTGCCGGTTTGGGTGCTTTAGTTAAGCCCGAGATGCGGGGAAAGGAAGAAGCGGGGGTGGGGAAGAAAGAAATATCTATTTCATGGAAAGCAATCAACCCGCCTAAGCCCTGCACCGTTCGGAAACCCCTTTGCCGGCTCAACCCCGCGTATTCCCCGCGCCCCTTCTCAAAGCGGCTCCTTCCCAAACCCTCTCCCTTCTGCCCTCCCCCCGAAAAGCCGCCGGTGTTTTGTGTAAAAATAGACAAATCCGAGCTTTCTTCCTTTTTCCTGCGCCCAAGGTATTTTTACTGGCTAATTGCTTAAGTGAAGGCAACTTTGCGAGCAGGCCGGTTGTAATCCGAGGCTGGAAATGGATATAGGTGGTATTGTTAGAAGAGGGGCTGGGTGCTCCTCCGAGAGGGGCCGGGGTGTTCCTGCCAGCCCAGACCACCCAGGGTGAGGGGAGTGACCGCTTCGTGTCCCCCCTCCCCTCTCCCCCTGCTTTGCATTAACACCACCCGCAGGAACATCCCCCCTCACACCCCCCCACCCTCTTCTTTTCCCCAGCTCCAGCCCCTTTTCCCTCGGCTGCCTTAGTTGATTTGATTTTTTTATTTGGTTGCAATCGCGGCCATCCTCCTTGCCCCTAAATCCCAGGCAAATTGATCCCTAAATGTTTAGCTAAAGCCGAGGGGGTTGCGTTCAAGAGAGGGGCTCAGGGGTGGGGAGAGAGGAAAGGGGCGCTGGAGGAGGTGAGGGGAGAGAAGGAGAGGTGGGATTTAAGGGGACACACGTAAACCCACCCAACTCCACTCCACAATTAATTTTTGCGAGCCCATCACACGGAAACGCTTTTCCCTGGTGCTACCCAAAGCTCAGCTCCGGGCGGAGCCTCCGAACCTGAGCAGGAGCTGGAAGGGAGAAAATTCGGGGAGAAAAGAAGCCGAAAATTGGGAGCGGGTGCGAAGCAGAACTGCCGAAATTGCCTAAGGCGGCTGCGGGGAGGTGCGAGCTGGCTGGCAGCAGCCGGGGCTCAAGCACAAGTTCAGGCTTTGGTCAGAAAAGAGAAGGGAAAAAATAAAAAGGAAACTCTTACACGTTTTTCCCCCCCCCACTTTGCCTCCCTTTCCCCCTCCTCTGCCTGTCCCGACGCTGCCTCCCCCGCTCCCCCCAACCCGAGCCCACATTTTCCATGACGTCCTTCGATGAAATATTGCGGCGCAGGAATTTCCAGCCTTCTTCAGCTCGGGATTTTGGAGGAATTTTTCTGGCAGGACCCAGTCCTTTGCAATACAGCTCGGTTCCAGCGCTAAGAACCTCTGAGCGCTGCCACTTAGATACAATCGCTTCCCACAGAGATCTTCCAAAAAAATAAATAAAAATCTCGCCGGGTATTTATATCCCTGCTCAGAGAGGGATAGCTGGAATATTTTTCCCGGAGGGATGCTCTTTGGCTGGCTGGGATTCAGAGCTGAGGAGCTGGGTACCCAAAGAAACAGCGGGGCTGAGCTGGAGCAGAGCTGGAACGCGGCGACTGATGCTCCCTCGCTAAATAAATCCACCTTTAAAGGCGGCCCGAAGTGTAAATCCAGGTGTAAAGCCAGGCTGGCACTGCTGAGCCATCCCTGCAGCCTCAGATATATTTTCTTCCCTTGGAGGGTCCTCTGTGGACGTGGCCAGGTGCTTGGAGATGCCCCAAAACCCAACCGGGACCCTCGCGAAGGGATGGAGAAGGGATGCTCCCTTCTCCCAGCTCCTTGGCAAAGCAATAAGTAGCCATTTCCCAGCTTTTCTAGCCCCCAGATTCCAGTGGCTTAACGATAAAACATTTTTTTAATAAAATAGCGAAATATTTCGATTCGTTGAGGGGTTTTTTGGGGGGTCGGGAATTACCCCCAGCCCCCGACGTATCCCGAAGCTGGCCGGGATCGGGGTATCCTCGTCAAACGGGGAGGGTGAGGAGCTTCCCCAGGGCTCAGCTTTATTTTCAGCCTTTTTGAGCTTGATTTCGTTGTTCTCCTCCCCATTTGAACCCCAAATCCCGTCAAAAATCGCCCCGACGCGTCGGTGCTAGAGGAGGAGGGGGGGAACTTTTTTTACCGTCGGGTATTTGAGGGTCACCGGTTTCCCACTTTTTCACGGTATCACACAAAATCCGTCTGAGCGGAGAAGTGAGAGAAGGTACAACGAAATAGCTCAAATGAAGGAGAAAAGGATTATTTTCTTCCGCGGGTGCTAAAACCCGAGCGGAGCGCAAATTGCCGGGCTAAAATAATAACCAAGAAGGGGGCTGCGTCTCCGCTTAAATAGAGAGAGATGCTGAAAAACGAATCCGACGGGTTTGGGGAAGGATTCGGCCTCTCTGTGCTGCCCCAGGGGAACAGCAATGCCTGGACGTGGCCACCCCCGGTGTACCCCAGTCCCTTGGAATTGGGGTGCGGGCAGCGGGGTCCCTAAGAGAACCCCCCTGGGGGAGGCTTGGGGGGCTCCTCATGGTTGCGGAACCCGAGTCGGTCCCCGGTGCTGCGGGTCTGGGTGGGAGAAAAGTCCCCGGTTCTTCCCGTGATCAGCGAGGCAGGAGCATCACCCAGCCCCGGGAGAAAAAGGGGGTGCAACACTTGCCGGGGACCTCAAAATTGGGGTCCCCAGAAGCCACCATCCCTTGGAGAGGGAGAGGCAACGCCATGGGGAGGGATGAGGGAAGAAGAGCGGCTGCCAGCGAAGAATGCTGAGGGCAAAGCTCCTCCGGGAGAGGCTGGCACCATCCCCGGGCCCTGGCAGCGCCTTGCTGCAGGGAGGCAGAAGGTCCCTGGTGCAGAAGAAGGGCTTCGTTCCTCTGCTTTCTGCTCACGGGGCTTTTGGCACCGGCCAGGTCAGCCCCACTTGCAAAAGCGGCTTTTGCTGGAGCATCCTTCGAGGGGACAAAAAAACCCCCCAATCTCACCCTTGGGCCATTTTCACGAGTCCTCCTGGGTTCCAGGACACCCCCCTGATTTTTTAAACCTCGTTTCTATAAATCCCCCATTTGAAATCCTTCCCCCCAGCCCTTTCTTTAACCCAAACCGGGGGATTCGGATTCGTGTTGGCAAACGACGTGAAAAATCCTCGCTGGGAGCAGCGGCAGCTCCTCATCTCCCTGCTCCCTTCTCTGCAGAGACTTGGGGATCTTTCCTTCGAACCTCTCTCTTCCCAAAAAAGAACCTGATTCCCTTCCTTATTATGATTATCTTTTTGAAGAAGTGAACTGGAGCCACACCTCGGGGTGCTGCAAAATTCGGGACCCCCTTTGCATGGCAATTACCAGCGCAGAGAGTTCAAAAGACACCCAAAATTGGTTAATTGGTTACTGATCTTTCCCACCTCCTCAGAAAACCAGCCGGGAACCTCGTCAAACGATTTTTTTCCTGCACAACCAGTCCCTAGTTAAATCTTACAAGCGATTTTTTGAGGGAAGGGGCTTTAACAAATCTTCAGCAGGAACCGGAGAGCTTGGCTGGCATTGCTGGGAAAGGTGCTCAGGGGATATTTGAAACACCCGACTCAAGACGGGAAGGTTTTCCGCCACACTGGTTATTATACCCCGAATTTAACCGATTTCTGCAGCAAAATAGTTGCTTTTTCAGGCTGCTGACAGGACTTGGTCCATCCATCTTCGCGCTGAGCAATCTGGGTTTGGTCGGGAAGGGGCTGCGGTGTTCAAAAGGCGAGGAGAAAAGGAGAAAAAGCTTGTAAAAAAAAACCCAAACCCACCCCAAATCTGGCTCAGGTTTCACAAAAAATTCGAATAACGAAGCCCAAAGTGGTTTTGCTTTTCCTGTTTTCGGAATCGCTCGCAGAATTAGAAAAAAAAAAACCCACATCATTCCAGTGCGTTTTGCAGAGCGCTCTCTTCACCTCGCTTCAAATTCTTCTGAAAAGATCCAAAGCCACTTTGCATCCAACCCCCTTATAACCGGGGAATGAGGGAACCGCTGCTTGGGTGCTACAAGCAAAAATCGCTTTCTCCAGTAATTTTTTTCCTGGCTACCTGCGAGGGAAGATGCTGGTTGCAATAGAATTCTTTTATTTTTCCTACAGAATTATTCGTTTCTGACTTACGGAGGTGTTCAAACTCTCCCTACTAAAGTTAAAGGGCTGCGATCAAACCCCAGGACAGAAATGTGGTGGGTTTTGTGCTGGTCCAGCAGGAAAGGGTATTTTTCTTGACATCGGGAAAAGGTTTTAGAGCAGAACTGGCCCCGAGCCTCGGGTCTCGTTTGCCCCAGAAAAAGCAAAGAGAAAAAACCCCAAATTCTGAAATGGATAAATGGGTACAGAGAGAAACTGTCCTGAGGAGGAGAAGGAGAGAGAGCAAGAGAGGGAGACAGGACAGACAGAACGACATATCTAAGTACAGAAAGGAAAGGAAAGGAAAGGATAGGAAAGGAAAGGAAAGGAAAGGAAAGGAAAGGAAAGGAAAGGAAAGGAAAGGAAAGGAAAGGAAAGGAAAAAGAAAGAGAGAAAGAGAGAAAGAAAGAGAAAGAAAGAAAGAAAGAAAAGAAAAAGAAAGAAAGAAAGGGGAGAGAAAGAAAAGGAGATAAAGAATGAGAACTAGAAATACAGAGAATGTGAGAGAGGGAAAGACAAAGAGAAAGAAGAGGGATCTGCGATGCTGTGACAGGAGAGAGGAAAAGATAAGCTAAGGAAATGAAGAGCAAGAGAGTGGGAAAAGGTGAAAGGAAGAAATGGAGAAACAGCGGAAGGGAGAGGCAAAAAAAAGGAAAAATAGGGAAAGAGAAGAATAGAGAAAGAGAAAAATATAGAGAAAGGAAAATAGGAAAATAGAGAGAAAGGGGAAAATAGAGAGAAAGGGGTGAATAGAATGAGGAAAAACTGGGAAGAAGGAAAAAAAGAAAAACAAAGGAAAAGAGAAAAAAAGAAAAAATGGAGGGTGAAGGAAAGTCAGGAAAATGGTAAGACGGGAAAAGAGAAAGGAAGAAAGAAAGAAGGGAAAGAGGGAAAAAGAGGGAAGGAGAGAAAGAGAGAGAAAGAGAAAGAAAAGAAAGAGAGAAAGAGAGAAAGAGAGAAAGAGAGAAAGGAAGGAAGAAAGAAAGAAAGGAAAGAAAGGAAAGAAAGGAAAGAAAGAAAGGAAAGAAAGAAAGGAAGGAAGGAAAGAAAGAATGAAAGAAAGAAAGAAAGACAAGGGGGAAAGAGATAGAGAAAAAAGAAAGAAAGAAAATTAAAAGAAAAAGAAAAGAAAGCAGAAAAAAAGGGTGAAAAATAGAATAAGAAAGATTAAAAGAGCAAAATAAAAGAGTAAGAAAAAAAAAAAGAAAGGAAAGAGAGAAAAAAGG
>WEIS01083735.1:2028-14450 GCA_013389965.1 Todus mexicanus
CTCTAGGATCAAAAAACAAATGGTCTGCTAAAAGTGTGCATGATTCTTATTGCCTCCAGGGCTCAGACAAGCTCTAGCCTCTCAAGTAATGCTGGAGAAATTCCAGGCTTCAGAACCTTGTAACACCTGCAGTGGAAACTTATGTGGAGATTAGCAGAGGCACTGTGATCCAATGGAAGTAATCATGAAGCTTGTGTAGTCCATTTTCAAGATGTAAGTGCTTCCCTCTGAACTTAAATGGAGAACTGATAATGTAGTTGGGCAACATAAGCCATGTGCTTGTCACCTGAAACTCCCTTAACTCCTTGATTTATGTCATCATAAAAGCTTCAGAGTTATTTTGGGTAACATCCATAAGTTTCTAGAATACCAAACTTAGCTTTGCAGGGTCAGATACTGAAACAGCAAAATAGCTACGCTTAGCAAGTGGTGATACATACTCTTTCAGTTCCATAAGGAACTTGCATAGTGGTAAAAATCAAGAGGAACTAAAGAATGTTTTTGCTGTGCTGCTGATGTATTGTTAATGAAAATGCAAGTGTCCTGTTCCGTTGCACTGCAAGAACCCAGCCTTATCCGTGCTGTGCAAGATGAGCTTAGTCTGTTGATGAGAGAAGGAGAGGCATTAGACAAGTGGTTCTCTAAATTGTTGCTGTTCTGGCAGATGCAGATTTTCCTCCTTCCTGCTGTGGTGGAACATGGAATATTTAAAGTTTTTGAAACTGGAGTATTCAATGTGCCCTTGCTGAGGCAGAATAGATGTGCCTGTGGAAAAAAAAAAAAAAAAGCATTTTATTTGCATGCCTGCTTTTTTTAAATTTATTATTGATTACTATGTAGTTAGTGCACTAATACCCTAAATACCTGATGTGATGTTTTCTGCAAAAAAATAGGGTTTATATTTATCCAGTGATTTAAAAAGGAGATATATCAACAAATGTAGTATGTCACTTGGGTGTGGGTGTTAGACATAGTGGTCGTGTCTTGCTTCAGTACCTGTGCTGTAATCCATTCTGCTTCATCTCGACAAGCAAAAGATGAGCTCCCTCTCCTATAGACAGGACTGTCTGGCAAAGGGAGTAGTTGACCTGCCAAACCTTAGTATTTTTCCTAGTAGGAAAGAGTTGAGTCACCATGCTGGAAAAAGACTCTTGCCAAGAACTGCGTGCAAAGCAGCTGCTAGATCCTGAACTGGTAGTTCACATGTACATTAAGGAAAGCTATACTACCCACTCCAGTGTTACCACATTGATTCTTGACTTGGTGGTTTAGTAAACCATCAGGAAACAGTTGCTTAAGCTGGCTGATTCTGCAAAATGCTGTGCTGAGTCTTCATTGCTGATAAGTAGAGGACAAGACACTACCAAGTCACCATTCAGAGAATGGAGAAGTGCAAACTCTTGGAGAGGTCTGACCACAAGGAAGCCAGCCAGTTTAGTCTAATCTGTGGCAATAACCCTCTTGTCACTGATGAACTCCTATAGCTAAATTGCGTACTTCAGAAGACTCCCGACAAACGTTCAAGGCCTGAACCGCTTTGGGGGGATAATCTGTCCCTATGTATTCCCAGCAGGCAAGTGACAATTCAGTGCTATAGCGGAAGTTTCACTGTCAGAGATGGAAAATTTCCCTTCTGATGTTAAGTGATTGGTTGTGGCCTGTGTTTTAGGATGTGAATGGCACAACCAGGCAGTTTGTGTGCTCTTATACCCCTGAAACATAGGTTAACTTTATTCCACCTGCTTCAGCAAATAGTGAAACTTGGGCTACCTGAGGTTTACACAGCTTGCACCTCAAGCAAGAGGAAAATTGTCTCCCTTGCAAGAGAATGATTGAAGCGTCAGACTTCTGATTCAGTCACTGTCTTCATGCAGCAAGACAAGTCTTCTGAGCGTGTTGGATGGGGGCACATGAATTGCTCTCATAAGCTGATCCCTTTCTGGATGTTCTTGCTTCAGAATTGACCGTGCACCTGCAACAATTCCCGGCTCCACCCCCTCTCTGTTGCTTATCTGAATAACTTAATCTGACAGCTATATCTCAGCATACCTCCTGGAAAGTTATTCAATCTTGCCCTAAAAGTGCTCCGTAATGGCAATTCATTGTGGACTTGGAGAACCTGTCCTAATATTTGGTTGTGGCCATTACTGTGAAAATCATTTGCCTTTCTACACTGGTCTTTGAATATCATCTTTGACCTCTGGATTGCTGCATCCACAGGGCTGAAAAGTCTGAGGCTGTCGCATGCTCTCCACTAATGCGTTCAGCTCTTGTGCAAACTGTGGAAAATGAGCTCTTGAAGCTGTACGTTGCGTATGTTGGATTCAGAAGCTGGAAGCCTGTTTTTCTGGAACCCTGTGGTTCCTCCACATCTCGTGAACCAGCACCAGTTGCTAGCCCAGTGCTCTACACACCACAGATAATAGCTAGTGTTAATATTGCTTCTCAACCTCTTGATGTTTGTGTTCACAAGCTGTGTCTGCCATTTTTACTGTGGTGTTCTGGTGAGCTGAGTGCTCGTGCCAAGTCAGTTATTCGTGGTGATTTCAAAGTCCATGCACTGCTTCCAAGGCAGCCTCTCCCATCTGGTACTGACAACATCTGTGCTCCTCATTTCCAGATAGAGTATTTTGCATTTGGTAGTATTAGAAAAATATTTTGGCTGAATCCTGTGGGCAAATACTCAAAATGTTGATGGACAAAGTAACTCCTCTTCTTCATTATTTGCTTCCTGAAGTGTCTGGAAATGACAGAAGTGCTCACAGTGCTCACAGTTTTGCATTGTTCTTGCATACTGAAAGGTACACAAGGTTGTTGTGGGCACTTTGAAACCTGCAGGTGGTTTAAAGCCACCGTCAGCACAAAGGTACTGGACACAGATTATTTGGAGAGCGTTTTTTCTCTTCTGCAAATGTGGAGTAGAGAGCGAATAAAGCTTATATTCTGTCGCTGCCTAAGAGCAGTTTCTCAGTCCTTTTCTCTGCACCCTGACGTCTAAAACATTGTGATGACAAGTATCCCTGGGGCACGAGTTCACAACATGACCAAAGTGAAGATCTCCATGTTTCTGCTCTCACCATCACATCACAATTTTCTGCCTGTCTGTGTTACTGCTCATGTGGGGCTCCCAAAATACTGTGTAGCCCTGATTAATTGCCAGAACTGATGTAACTCTCTAGATTTCATGAGTTCCCTTCCACTTTCTCTTCCTGGGAAGCTTTTCTTAAGACGAAGGGAAAGTAAACTGGTTTTGGGATGAGAGCCTGCCGTCAGTCCCACCACCCAAATTCTCTGTGACACTGGTGGAAGTTTGTCGAATGCTGTGAGGGATTTGATAACAGCCTGGCAGACCGCAGTGACTACAGCTCCTGCGTTATGGCAGTCCAGCTGCACTGAAGTATGTTTCTCTAGCCCTGTTTGATCGGTGGGAGCAACACGTGTGGACAGGGCTCAGCCTCTGGCAGCAAATTCATGGAATTACTCCAGAGAAATGCTGCTCAAAAATTCTGGCATCTGTCTTGGAGCAGATGAAACTTTGAATATAGAGTAATATTCCAGCTAAGTATGTGCATGCTTTAAGTTGGTGGTTAGCCTCCTTCCTTGCAGCACTTCTCTGGTAGAAGGAGAATTCCTATTTACTTCAATTTCGCAGATCAACAAATGAGCTCTGAAGAGGGGAAGGAGCACACTTAAGTAACACAGGGAGTTGCTGGCAAGGCCAGGAGTAGTTATTCTGGAAGCCCTGCCTATTGATGGTTTGGAAAGGGAAGGGGAGGAGGATGGTACTGCAACATTCCAGAAATCGATTGGAAGGATTCAGGTGTTTAAAAAACAGATGAACTGGGGAACCACAGTTTTGAAGCAGAGGTGTACCATCTTCTCACAGGCATAACTGACACAAAACTGCATCAGTGTGCTAGCAGAACTTACAGGAGGGCTGTGTTATGCCCATATTAAGGATGCTCTATATATGTTAGTTGTAACTTCTTGCAACACTCAGTTGCAATATAAAGTCATGGGGGTAAGGTTGCTGTTCTATTATTGTGTGTCACACATGTGGCTCTCCTCAGCAGCTATGGTGTGAACTCTGGCCTTCGGTATTCTCAGCCAGATTTTTGTTGTCTGGTTAGAAATAAAAGATTGCTGTATGCACATAACTGCAACTACGGTCAGCAGTTTCTGTTGACCAGAACCTGAATTTTTCTTTCAACTGAAGAACTGGTTGAAAACATGGATTTCATTAAAAAAAAAAAAAAAAAAGGAAATTTCTTTCATAAATAAGAGTTCACTAGCTAGCAACGTGATATTTAACAGAAGTGGTCTTGCCTTTAACTGTAAAACTGCTTGTGAAGTTACGACTTTTAATTCCAGAACAGCAGCTTTTACTTTGAAGGTGCTTACTATCCGATTACTGATTTTACTTACTGCTAATAAAGTCTAGATGAGTGGCAAAAGGGGCTCCAGTTCATCTCAGGGATCCTATTACTGCCTGGCAGTATTACAAGATGAACTCATTGTCAGAGGGTTGTATGTCCACTGCTGACAAAAACTCCAGATCCCAGATTTCACGGAAAAGTAGCAGTAGTAGTAGTAGTGGTGGTGGTGGTATTATAATGCATTTTACTGGCCTGTGCTTGAAGAAGAGAAATACTGCAGAAAAGCAAGTTTCAACCTAGTCTCTTTTTGATGACTGTTCTTGAGCTGTTTCGAGCATGCTTGGTAGATTACAAACAGTGCTTAATATGTAAAAGGGGCCATCTCAGAGGAGGCTGTTCATTGCTATAGGTATTGCATTGCGATGCATCACAAATAGGCTGTAGCATAATCACACTGGCTCATGGAGCTGTTTGAAACAGTCTGACCTAATTGGCTAAATTTTATACCTATTAAAGTGGCACTACTTTTAAAAATTACATCAGAGGACTGAGAAACCTGCAGGAAGATGTCTAAGGCTCGGGTGGCCAGAGCTGTCTGGAAGCTGGCGACTGATGGTGTCCGCTCTGCATCTTGAGGAGAGTATTTCTGTGCATGGGCCATTTCAGGGGGGACCTTGAGGTGCTGCTGAAAGCTGAACGACAGCGCAGGGCCCTTCGATCTCTTGCTGTATTCACTCATGATGATGTGAATTAAGCGGCAAGTTAAACCTTACATTGAAATTTAATCAGGCTCCATAGCAACCTAGAATACTTTTTTTTTAATTTAATTTTTTCAGTGGTTTAATTTCCTTTTTATTTCCGTAGCGATGGATTCTTGAGAATCCAGACATGCCAGAGTTCTGGCAGATTACCTAGACTTTAACCAAATCTTCACTCTCACAGTATAGAGTTAGCAGAGAACTGAAGCACCAAGAAATTAAGGCATAAATATCATATAAATGTTGTAAACAAACATTTAAAGAGCTGGGCTGTTTTTAAACTTCAGAGGACCCTCATTATGGAAAATATTTTTGAAGAGCTACAATCTTGCTTTTATTATATAGTTGCCATTTTATTTTTAATTTGGGCAGGTGTCACTTGTAGCCTCGCTCCCAGGTGTCACCTAGAGATTCCTATTGTAGGTGATAAGGACAGCAAAATGTAGGTATGATTGTTATTTAGGCTGATGCTTTACTTCCTATGTTCCAGACTGAAGATAACTTTTTCTTTAAAAAATCATGGTGAACTATTGCACAAGCTCACAATAATATTTTTCTTTCACGAAAGATCATTAATATAAATTATTTTCTAAATAAATAAATAAATAAATGCACTGGAGCAAGCCTAGGGGTTTATTTGGGCTGAGGGTTCCTGACGGACAGCTGCTTAAAATAAGTTGCTTATAGCATTTCACACAGCATTGTGTCCTGTGGCTGGGGGGTTACTGTGAGATAAGGCAGCTTGTGGTGCTGGTGCCCGGCTGCAAAATCTGTCTGGTGGTTTTCTGATTGTTGACACTTCAGTTTTGGGTTACCTGGGGTCCAAACTCAGCCTCCAGTTATTCTTTTCAGTATTGCTTCTACAAGGGTGACTGGCGCACCAAGCATTGGTTGAGGTCAGTGCAGCATGAGGGACATGAGGTTTGGGGAAGATAGAAGCTGCTGTTTGTCGTGTGAGGTGTACCAGGACAAGCTGCGAGAATGCGACTGTATCTGGGCGCACGCTGTCTTTTGGGAGAATATTTTGGAAACCTTTGTTCAACCCTGTCCTCTCTCCTGACAAGCTGCGCTGTAGTGTGAGATCACTGGGATCTAAAAATGTCCATGTCTCTCCAGCAACTATGAAGAGATCCTGGAGTGACTGGCTCAGATACCTACACCACAGACAACTGACAAGGGTCAAGAGTCTTATTCCAAACTGCTGGAAATCAGACACAAATACCAGGAATTTTCTTCCAAGCCAACTCGAGGCATTTCCGCTTTCTTCTGACTCTGTTTTTCTGATGATGACATGGATCTGTTCTTGCAGGTTACTTGAGTTTCCTTCTCCTCTCTGTGTCAAGCCTGGTCTTAGCAAGTCTTCCAGCCAAAGGTCTGCAGGGACCGGGGTGGAGACATCTGCAGGAAAGAGAAGTCTTTGCATCATTTGTCTTCCACTCTTCCCTAAAGTTGAGTGACCCACTTGTCTCAGCTTTTTGGTTTTTTCCATGTCTGTGCATGTGCCAGGAAGTCCTGCTGCTATGGCAGGAGCAGAAGGTTCAGGGGAAAAGTCTGACTCAGAGGCCGGAGCTTTATTTGAGAATGATTCACATCTTTTGAGCATGTTTAACCCATGCTCTTAACCATTTTTCTCCAATTATCTTTGGTCCACGGTTGGGTGAAGTCATTGTCAGCCCCATGGACTTTAAGGACTCCCATTTCCAAGTGAAAATGACCCCAGAATGGCTCCAAAACATTGAGCCAGCAGCGGAAAACCAGTCAGTGCTGAGAAGCAGCTGGTGGCCATACAGATGAGACTGCTTCAGGTAGGAGAGATTTAGGGGTCTGGAAGCTGGTCTTGGACTATCCAAAGTGATAGCCTTTAGGACGTGAAGAAGGGTGTTCTTGCTAGTGGTTTGATATGTTGTGGCATGTCTCTAAAAGCCTAATATCCCAACAGGAGGAAATTCTGAGTAAGACAGATAGGAAGAAACCTTTGTGAAGAAAAAAACCCACATTTTTGAATGGGGAAAGTTCTTTAGCAAGAATATATTAGATAGCCAAAAAGCTGTATTTCCATGTTGAAGAGAGACAATAGCTTTAGTAAAAAACCATCATACTGAACTACAATGAAGGCAGCAAGTAGAAGTCAATATGCAGGATGTTAGATATGGGGGGAAAGGTGGTAATAGGTGGCATTTCATGTAAGTTAGATTTCTGAAGTACAAAAAACTGTAGGGAGGGGATGCTGAAAACCAACAAGATACGTTTTCCTTAAAGATAATGGGAAGGTGTTTCATTTTTGAAACAAAACTTACTGTGCTGAGGGCATACACCCTGCTGGGTTTTGTAAGTAAGTCTGTTAAGAAGATGGAATAAATTTTGTGATGCATGTTTGGAAGGGACACCCTCGTTCTGCTTAGATGGCAAACTGCTCTTGAGCCCATTAACCATAGGGGAAAATTACTACAAATCAGCAGCTTGTGAGAGGAGTTGGCTGGAGAACACTCCAGTCTGCTGATATTGATGTCAAATCTTGAAATACTGGGTAAATGCAAGAATGAAAACTTGTGGCACAGGGGATCTAGGAAGAATCACATAAATCCTCATCTCTGATGCCACTTTTACAGACTAGTGGAATAAATGCCTTGTACTTATGAGGGAGTGGTTGTGGCATGTGAGGTGAACAGGAACAGTCCAGCAAACCCACCCAAATCTGAAAACATACACTGCATGTAGCTGACATCAAGAACCCTGGCATCAGCTCTGCGAACTCTTCCATAGACTTGCATGGCTATCAGGGTTCCCCCACAGTAGTGCACTCCACATTTACTCCTGTCCCGTTTAGTAGCAGCAATTAGGGTACATCCAATATCATACCAGTCTCAGTGCACAGTGTGTAGTGCCTCTACTGAGCATAAGGCGACTTTTATGACCGTTCCATTTTTTGAGATATTTAAAAGCCATCTGGATGTTGCCCTGGGCAACTAGGAGGCCTTGCTTAAGCAGAAGGCTTGGACAGATGATCTCCAGAGGTCCCTTCCAACCTCAGCCATTCTGTGATTCTTGAATCTAGATAGTTTGATTGAGTCACATGGCTAAGGAAGTCTTCCTATATGGCAATGGAAAGGTGATTGTGCATACTTTCTACTTCTTACATTATATTAAAAAATAGGTAGAAGCTTTAAATAATTTAAACTTTGCAGAAGAGCTTTCTAGAACCATCTTTATATTTGAGAGTCTTTTTTTTCTTGTGTTCCTACAGCAAGGCTTCAGTGCTTGGAAAGGGGGAAGGTGAGGCTTGATGCATGTTGGCAGGGGGAGTGAGTTACTGTAGTTCCTTGAATTTTGGCCACCTTGGCCTCAAAGCTTAAAATGGTGGTGGACTGCTTGAACCTTTTTCTTCTGGGCCTCTTGAACCATCTTGAACCTCATCTTCTTCTCACTTCCAGCATTCCTTGCCCCGCATAGAGTTCAGGGGATGTAGTAGATCATTGCACTGAGCAATGGGGCTGGTATATGAGAAAAACTTTGCTTTACACACACGGCGTTCTTCACCCGCTTGAGAAATAAAATGGACTTGGAGCACAGACAACCTGGTTCTAAAATTTTGTAAGTAAAGAGTGTTTGAAAATGCTTCAAGTACATGCTGCCTGTATTTCAGACTGACACCAGTGCTTTAGAGAACGTGACTCAAGGCTGTAAGGGCAATGTTCCCATTAAGAAATATGCATGACATAATGTGTTCTTGAACTTTTGTCTTCAAAGATTATTGAGAAGATCTCTTCCTATACATTTAGTGCTGTGGGTGCTAAAAGTCACAGTGCAGGCTTTTTTAAAAAGGGAAACAAAACAAAGTTACTGGTCACTGATGTTCTGATCTCTGGTCCTGTCTGCCAAAGGGAAAGTATGTCGTGTGATTTAACGTCTGCCTGACTTAGCCAATAAACTTTATCCCCTGAAGTTTCTAAAAGAGTTCCTGCTATCTCCAAACCCAGTTCACCTCACCCTAAACAAGTATTCCTAACAAGGAAAACTTTTGCTTTCAGTTTCTCATTCTAGAGAAACATGGGCTCTGCAGCTAAGAGAGAGAAGAGAGGCAGGCATTCAAACCCCCATTTTTAGGTTCAGATAAGTCATTCCTCTCTGATTTTGTCTTTGATTAATTGCCTCAGCGAATGAGCAGTGACTCAGTCTACTTTTGCATGCCCGCTGCGTTCTTTGGGTGAATCCCTGAGTCATTTTCTATTACTGCCTGCCATCTTTCATACATCTCATGCATCCGCTGAGCAGCTGCATGTGCCTGTTTGGGCCGGTGATAAGTGGGCCACCCCTGCCATGACTCTCATTTTATGAATTATACTAATTCCAGGTCAGGGAGAGGCCTGTAAGGACTGTAATGGTAAATATAAAGAGGTTGGCTGATGGAAAGTTGTACGGGCAGTCAGCTGTGTCCATGGAGAAGCAGTTGGCTGAAGCTCCCCAACCTCTGCTTTTCAGGCTGCTGAAAAGTTCTGCAAGGTTCCTTTTTCTTCAGTGGCTGGGGAATGTGGGTCAGAACACGAAGTACACAGAGGACTGGGTCGCGATAATTTCGTACCTTTAGTTCTGGAAGACGACGATACCCCTGAGCTGGTGCGGGGTGGAGAAAGCCATACCTCAAACCTGTTTTCCAATGTTAAATTTCAAATTTTATTTTTTGTTTTTTTTGCTTGTTTGTTTGTTGTGGCTTTTTGGGAGTGGAGTGTAAGGCGGGGGGGGAGGGGATATTCTCACCTCCCCTTTCCCCCCTCCTAGTCCCCGGGCTCCCCTTGGTGCCGGCGGTGCCCCCGCAAGCCCCGGAGCGGCGGCGGCGCGCTCAGCACCGCGGACAGCGCCCGGCACCGGGGGGCGCCTGGAGGGATTGGGGAGGAGGGGGAAGGAAGTTTGGGTGCTACCCGTGCCCTCCAGTTTATTAGCTGTGCCAAGAGCTTCACACAGATTCATAGAATGTTAGAGATTGGAAGGGACCTCGAAAGATCATCCAGTCCAATCCCCCCCATTGCCGGAGCAGGGTCACCTAGACCAGGTCACACAGGAACTCGTCGAGGCGGGTTTTAAAGGTCTCCAGAGAAGGAGACTCCACAACCCCCCTGGGCAGCCTGTGCCAGGCTCTGCCACCCTCACTGGAAATAAGGGTTTTTTCATATTTAAGTGGAACCTCCTGTGTTCCAGCTTACACCCACTGCCCCTTGTCGTGCCACTGGGTGCCATCGAGAAGAGCCTGGCTCCATCCTCCTGACACTCACCCTTTATGTATTTATAAACATTAATGAGGTCACCCCTCAGGCCGCTTTTCTCCAAACTAAATAGACCCAGCTCCCTCAGCCTTTCCTCATAAGGGAGATGTTCCACTCCCTTAATCATCTTTGTGGCTCTACGCTGGACTCTGTCAAGAAGTTCTGTGCCCTTCTTGAACTGAGGGGCCCAGAACTGGACACAATACTCCAGATGTGGTCTCACCAGAGCAGAGTAGAAGGGGAGGAGAACCTCTCTTGACCTACTAACCACACCCCTTCTAATACACCCCGGGATACCATTTGTCTTCCTAGACACAAAGGCTTATTGCTGGCTCACCTTGCAGGTCATCCTCACATTCTCCTCCTATTAAAAGTATGAACAGAAGACAAGGACTCATTTCCAACCTTCTCAGGGTTCTTCTTGTACCTGTCACCTACATAAATACTGTGCATCCACCTGCTCACAGCTATGGCACCTGTATACCAGCCCCTCAGTCACAAATGTCTAATACCTTTTCATCTAGATCCTTTCACTGTGAGAGTCTTATAAGGATCAATTAATTTGACTTCTGGTATGAGAGAAGAAAGTATTTGAATCTTGGTTTTATTGATGGAGAACTGAAAAAAGAAGGAAAGAGAGAAAAATTGAAATAGCCAAACAGTAAAGTCCCTTTTTTTTTTTGATCTTACCATTTTGTGTCCCTTCAGGTTCACCTCCACACTTACTGTGAAGCAGTCTTTCCTGCAGTATGGGATTTTTTAACTTCTTCCTCAAAAAGCACAGACTAGCAATGTCTCAGGACAAATCCTCTTCAGGTGGCAGCTGCGCAGAGAAAGATAACTAAGGTTCAGGACTACAATAGAACAAATACAAGAACAAAAGCTTTCCCACCTCAGTTCCCTCCTCGTGGTCAGTGTTTGCTTATCAAAAAATGCTAGGGACTTGTTGCCAGCCAGCTGAGAACATTCAAAATGCAATTCTTACCTGGATGTTGGTTTTGAATAGCAGATTCCCCCTTGTCTTCTGCTGTTACAGGGTGAGGTCTCTGCCCTGTTTCAGTCTGCTTGCTCTCTGGGGCCAGACACCATACAGTAGCTCGCAACAGTGTTTGGGGAGCACTTTCACATGTAACTTCTGATTTGTCGTGTGCTAGAAAAATAATGGGTAGGCCATGCTGTGTGGGTTCTTGAGTAGACTTTTGTATGGGAGAGTGTGATACCAGAGTGTAAAGAAAATACCAGAAGAGAGAATATGTGACTAAGGATGGAGAGGTCAGGATCGGATCAGTCCGACCACAGAAATTTCAATGGGAGGAAGGAGCTGGATATGGATACATAGTCAACTTTTCTTGGGCTGCCCATGAAAGCTCTGTCTGGGATATGTGTTCTACTGTGGTGGTGTTCCTAGACAAAGAGGACTCACCTGCCCACCTCAGCTGCCTCTCTCCAGTGTGCCCCCTTCGGCTGGGCAGAAAAAGGGTGAGGGGACTTGGGGGTTGGCTTGAAAGCCTGGGTGGGTTTGAGTGATCTTTGATTTCTAGGAGAATTAAAGATCCCCTCAATGGTACGAAAACAGATGGAGAAGAAAAGCTGCCATGGGAGGGGGTTGAAGAGAAGAGAGGTCACACCGTGGAACAGCCCTCCCCAGGCTGGCTGATCTCCTAGAGCAGAAAAAAAATTGTTATCATTCTCAGGAACAAGAGGGTGCTGTTGATGGCCAACAACAGGGAATTCAGGAGCCCAGACACCCAAGATAGCCTGGTGCTTAGTGGCCTTCCTTTCTGCTTCCTCCACCCCCACAGAGCCCAACCCTTACAACCTCTGCTTGCTCCCCCATGCCTCCTCCCATTAGCTTTCCCTTCACACCCCTTTGCAGGACTGGTCTGTAGCTGGGCTGCCTTCAGCTCTGTCCTCTCCTTCTTTAATTGCAGACCCCCTGCTGCAGCTTTCCTGCCTCTTCTAGATGGTTGCTCTGCTCTGCAGGACAAGGGCAAATACTCTCCATATCTGGGCACCTCTTGCTATGCAGC
>WEIS01083738.1:0-13279 GCA_013389965.1 Todus mexicanus
CTCCATTCCTGGAAACACTCCAGGTCAGCCTGGATGGGGGTCTGAGCAATCTGCTCTAGTTGCAGATGTCCCTGCCTATGGCAGGAGGGCTGAAACTAGTTGATCTTTAAGCTCCTTTGCAGTGTAAACCTTTCTATGATTCTGTAATTTTCCCCTGTGCACTGACCTAGCATAAACTATCCTGAATATCCCTAGGGAGCTACAGAGAGAAATTTACTCCCCCTTGGTATGATCATTTTGGAGTCTGCCTCCATCCCCTCCATTCTCTCCATTACCCTCATCTTTTTCATCATCAGTGGAAAGAAATGCCCCAGAAATCTGGAGGAGGACTAGAGAAGAGAAGGTGAAATGCAAGCGAAAAGAAGGACATTCATGGCTATCACAATGGAGAACCATTGAAGAACAGCCCACACCTCTGCAAAAGCAGAGCCCTTTCAATCCAGACAAAGTCAGGAAGACCAAAGATAACCTTCTAAGCAGCCGTTAGCTTGTGCAAGCTAAAATTGCCTAGGGAAGCATTACATGAGCATTGCACCAAGATTAAAAAATAGTTTGTACCATTTGCTGACTTTGGAGCTATTTGCAATCTTTTAATCATTTTGAACAGTAAGCCCCTTGAAGACATAAACCTTATTATTTAACATCAAACACTTCCCAGGACCATTAACGCCGAGACCTGTAAATGCAGTGCCACACGCGGTCTCATGAGCCCTGCTGAGAACCAGGGCACATTAGTTCAGGTAATGGAATTATATTGTATTTGGCAACGTATAAATTCTTTTTTTCAGAGTAGTTCAAGTGTCCATACATGGCACTCGCTGTGACATTTACACTCACATACCCCTCTTTAAAACAGTACCACAATCACATGTGCCAAGATACACAGAATAAAACCCCTTGGCAGCTCTCATCATAAACCAAGGAAATGTCGAATAGAATCCTAGAATCCTAGAGGTTGGAAAAGACCCTTGGGATCATCAAGTCCAACTGTCAACCCTACTCTGCAAAGTTCACCCCTAAAACATATCCCCCAACACCACATCTAAACGCCCTTTAAACCCATCCAGGGATGGGGATTTATTTGCACCCAAGAGAGCGAGAGCGAATGAAATTGTTATAGTAAAAAGTTCTTGCGTACTTTAGCAACTCAATCCTCACTCACCTTTCAACGGGGTCTCTCAGCATGATGATAAGTTTGGCATTGGGTTGGAAGGCATGGATGAAATCCTGGATTAAGAAGGGAGGTTCTCCTTCAGTGCTGTTGTCATAAAAGAAAATCCAAGCGTTGTTGTCCCACATTGTCGAGGCGCTGGCCTCCCCTGCAGATTAAAAACATCTCTGTTAGCAGGTCATTTCATTCTTTCTATTGGAGTAGAAATAGGTTGAATTTTGGTGTAGACTGGCTAAAATTGACTCTGTTAATTTCAACATACCTCGGCTGTTGCAAGTTGAGCTGGTTAATGCTCCCCAGAGCCAGAGAAGTCGCACTGCCTTGTACCTTTGTGAATGCAGTGGTGGTTAAGGCGGGTTTTACATAATTCCACCTAAAATATTGCTGTCCACTAACCACACTGCTTCCTGTTAATGGTTAACACCTACCAATATATTTGATCTGGGTTGGAATGGACTGCACAGGGGTTTGGCTCACCTTCCAGTGAGGAGGCAGGAGCTTCTGGCTGCCCAAAACCTGTCGTGCTCCCTGGGGAAGCCCACGGATTGGGTTTAATGTTCATCATCTCAGAGAAGTAACTTGCTAACAAATTGTACAATTTGACACTAAACCAAAGAAAAAAGCAGGAGCCAGCACTCCAGCTGATCAATAGTGCTTTGGATACAAGCAGGAGAGTTGGTGAACACATGGGAAATAGTGAAAAAAAAATAATAATAAAAGCACTAACCAGGTGAATTGTGTCACTGCCATTTGAAATACCCTTTTGGGGGGGGATTATCCATTGCCAGAGTTTTTTTTATATAACTACAATTATTCATGGAGATTAAGTCAAATATAACTATTTACTAACAGAGAAAAGGTCCGCAGAATAAATAACACATTTGGTTAAATGCCAGCTTCTGATCTCCTTAGTTTCTGAAGAAGCTTACTCTGAATGTAATGCTACAGGGAGAAACACGATCAATAATGTTCTGACAGAACAAGGTATATGATGCTTCAGCTGCTAAATAAATGATCTGATGCGATGTTTTGAGTTGTGTAATCTTCCCTGTCTTTTTAAGTAATACTGTCATTTAAGTGGCACACTACGGTTTAATAAAACATACACAGAAGCTTTTGGGAAACTTCCCCTCGTTGACAGTCTAATGAGAGCTAATTCTTGTTAATGAGGCTTTTCAAATCAAAAGGAATGAGATGAAAAAATAATCATGTTGTAGGCTTATGGACTTGCACATGATTTCCCTTTTTTCTTTTTTTATTTCTCTCCTGGGAAAGTCCAATAAAGATTTTTAAAGATGGCCAAAACAACTCCTGAGAAAGGTACTGGCTCCAAACTTCAGCTTAACATAATGTGATTCATTATTAAAGTCTGGGAGTTGTTAGAAAACACATTAATCTTCCGTCATGTTCATTTTGCCTCTTTTCAGGAGGAGGAGATCAGGTCCATTGGCTAAAGCTGGTGTCCACAACAGCTCTGCTTTTGCATTCTAAGTTAATTAGCCAAGGCACTGCCTAATCATCGGCAAGCTTTGAATTGTCAATTAAAACTCAATTAGCCTAGCTCCCATGCTGGGTGAAGCAGAAACACAAAAGACTAAATACAGGCCAAGAGCTGAGATAGCTGCACCACAAAAGCATCATGCAGCTACTTCTGCGCTATCGGAAGATGGAATAACACTCATGGGTATGAGCACTTTGCATACTCGGATTTAAAGACCAAAGCGCTCCAGGGACGAGAGTGACCTTGGAAAGTTAAGGCTACATCTCCATTACAGGAGCAACTTGACTTAAACTGCACCCTCAAAAATGTTTGCCTAAATCATGCCCAAGATTAAAGTCTGTGACCACATCAAGCCATGTATATTCCCCTCTAGAAAAGATTTTCTGACCTTCCTTCATACTTCTCTTCTTTGTAGACCTCTGATTATGTTTAATGCTCTGTTGGATTTATTCCAGTTAGCTCATATATAGTGACCAAACCTAGGAACATCTGCTTACACATGTGCTAGCTGAACGAAATAAAATCAATGCATTTAGACACAAATGGGCAGATTCCCTTAACATCACAGGTCAGACCACTCCACAGAAATTGTTTCAGCTGGATCAGCTGTCACCACCAAAAGTCTGCAAAGGGAAGATCATAGGCACGTGATCAAATCATGCTGAAGCATTAACAGGGACTCAAGGTGCTGCTCTAATGCAGGCAGTCCAGAATAGCCAGGGTTCAAGAAGGTAAATCTTCCCAAAACAAGATGACTGTCAAGAATTAAACAGGGAGAAAAACAAATCAAAAAAGAAATTAAAAAAATCATTGTCTCTCCTGACTCTAACAATTTTAATTTCCTGAAGCGGCCAGAAATGCTTCTCACAATTTGAGTGTTCCTTTCTGTTTGCTAGTACAGCTTTAATATCTTCAAAGAGATCAAGCCATACTAAACATGAGACCAATTAATCACTGCTATAGTAAATATGTCAAATTACTGCAGTGCATCAGAAAAACTGTATTTTTTCTTATGGACTTAAAGAACATAAGAATTACTAATTTGCCGAGAGACTGGATGTATAACCTCTTTATTCAGGCACTAATGGATTAACATCATGCTGTGTTTTCACAAGACATTCCTCTGAATTTATCATATTAATGATCACAAATAAACAAGTCCTGCTCTGAATGCCTCAGGCTAGATCAGCGCTGTCCAATTTAGTCCGTCTCTAAGCAGATGTTGGGGTTTGGGGGGGGAAAGAAATGCAATTATTACGCACTAAGTATAATATCCAAAGAAGCTTAACTTTTCAAAATAATGTAACATGATGAACTACTGAAATGTTTATAGCTTAAATTTGATTTTTCTTCCTAGTCATCTGAAATAAGAAAACACAGGATTCTAAGCAAACCTGATATATTCATACAGAATCATTTTAGATCTGCTAGCTTTGCTTTGTTTTTTGCCAAGGTCATAAAAGACTAACTTAATGAGTATAGTCATTCAGGACTTTTCCTGGAAACTTAATAAGAAAAAGTGAACAGAACCTTAATGAAACAAGAAATGAGACTACAGGAAAAAGAAACACAAAGCGAACTCTAGAAAAAGCTGCAACGGGAGGTAAGTAATCAAGGATGTACGTTGCAAATTAGATTAGTGAATTTAATTAGTATAAGCACTTCATCTGCAAAAGGACAGGAGATATTCTTGTAAGCAGGAGGAAAATCTGCAGATGTCCTTGATGGCAACATTTCTTAAGACCTCATCTTCAAAATTTTGCTCCGTGTTGAATATTTAATAAAGTGAATGATAGACTTAAATGGAGGCTGAGGAAGTATTGAACAAATGTGGCTACAGCAACTAAATTGATGGTTTAAACAATAGAATGTCTTTGTCACCATTTCATCCATCCAGCAATAGGGTTTTGGGGTTTTTTGTTAGAATAAGATTTTTTTTAAAAATATATATTCTGAGGATAGTTCCTCTGAGCGCAGGCAGCAAAAAACTCATCTGTGTTTTCCGTAGAATAATGACTTCAGACCTACTCAAAAAGTCTCTATTCAATCTGTCTCTTGCACAATGAGTATTTTTCCTGGGAAATCTTGAGGAGGCAGAGTAAGACTGGTAAAATTCACTTCCCCTTGCTTCTTTTTGTTTCAGCAGACAGCAAAAATAGATTTAGAAATTTCTGCTGCTGCTCCTCGTGGACACTGGCACCACAGAACAAAGTGGGTGAGCACAGTGGATTGACCACTGTGTGTCATGGAAAGCACAGGGATCCCTCCTTAGAGTCCAGTCCTAACCGCCAACTTCCATCAGGTACAATATAACAGCATTTCTAAACCATTTGTAGTACTAATCAGGTAATTTAATATCAATGGAATCTATAAGATTATATTCAAATAGTATCCTGTACTGTGCCTTGAGGTTCCACGCCTGAAAAGAAATACACTGCGAGGAACTTCAGCTTGACTAGATATTCCTGCTCTTGAAACTTGGGTTATCTTTGCTGTGAACAAAGCAGCTCAGCAGGTTAAGATTTAATTAAATGCTGATGTTCATCAGCACTTATCGCTCTCTACAACTCCCTGACAGGACGCTGGAGCCAGGTGGGGATCAGGCTCTTCTCCCAAGCAACAAGTGATAGGACAAGAGGAAGTGGCCTCAAGTTGCACCAGGGGAGGTTTAGGTTGGACATGAGGAACAATTTCTTCCCTGAAAGGTTCCCCAGGCCTGGCCCAGGCTGCCCANAACTACTGGTGTACATCAAGACAGCTTCAGTGCATGCCTGGCACTGAGCCAGCTAACGTCAGCATAGAATTAGACTTGTGACCTGTAAGACTCAGATATAAGCGCCGATAATGAAGTGGCTTTACATCCAAGATACTGTATGATTAAGCCATAAATTCACGGTGATAGGAAATATCTTCAGTGTTCTGTTTTATAGTTCCTGCATGAATAGCTCGCATTTATTTTCTTCTAAATTTAGCTTTCGGAATGAATATAAAAGACCGGATCCTACTTTCCTTTGCACCAATATAAATCGAAGCAATATTGGACTTCCACTAGATTTACTGTATTGAGGTTGAGAACAGGATCTGATGCCAAATATGCAAATCAACATGCACTTATCAAAATCATAAAACTGGGAAATCATCCACATGTTTGTCTTTCACAAGTATGAAAACAAAGCTCCACAATAGAGTCTTGTTTTTCTCCTCTCTTTCCTTGCACTCCAGGGTGTGTTCAGCATCACCTTCTCCCTGCCTCTCTCAGCATCTTGAGCCACATCTGTGTTTTTTATATTCTTTTCCCCACTTTTCCCAAATCTAGTCTCACTTCTCTACTTTCTATATATGCTTTATGACAGTATCTTTGCATCCTTGCTTCTTAACTATATCAGAAGAGATTTTTCTTCAGTGGGCAGTGCTCAAGGACAATATCGAGAAGGTAACAGAGTAGAAGCAAAGCTGAGAGTAAAGAGCAGGACTTCTCAGCTCTCTCCCTTTCTTCTTCCCAGACAACCAATGATTATCAATTATGTGAGAGGAAAGCTCAGCAAGGGAATTCTTTTGTCTGTTCCCTCTGATTCTCCCCTTTAGGAAAGTGGGTTTTAATGAGGGCAGAAGAAAGTTCAGCAGTGTATTTCAACTTGTTTTGAGGGGGAAAAAAATGTGCAAGCATGTTGCTACACACTGCCTCGGTTTGTTGCCACCCCACTTATGGGAATAGAAATCGTGGCTGAAAGCCAGGAGAGAGAGACAGTCAAGCTGGGACAAAGTTCTGTAGATCATCAACCATCCCAGCAGAACGGGAAATCGGTGATTTGCGAAATGGGGCCTCCCTAGGAGGGCCGTTTAGCTTCAGCTGAAATTAGTCAGTCTCATAAAAATCCACTGAATCAGAGGATGCCATTGAACAAAGAGACTTTCTTGTCCAGATAAGTGTTACAAACTAAAACTAAGTTCATAGCCAGGAGTGTAAGAGTCATATCCCCTAGTTGGCTTATAAAGAGGCTCTCTCAGTTCCACTTGTTAGCCTATTCCTCATATTCTCTTTGTTTTTACTTCTTTTCTATTATTTTTTTAGTAGTAATCATTAGCTAGTGTACTATTGAGGCAGACTGAAAGGACTAAGCCACAGGAGCAAACTTAATCGTTCATTCCCAACAGCAGCCTGAGATGGTCAGAAGGTCATCTATACAGATCTCCCTCCCAGGAGATCACAAGCTCCGCAATCTTTCCTCATTCTTTGGCTTTAAAAAATAACTTCAAAAACCTTAATTATGCAGAGAATGTTCTTTTCAAGGATCTGCACTTTGTCCCCAGTGGCTGACCACAAGATCGTGCAAGTGAAGACTTTGGGAATGCCAACACAGAGATAGGAATTCATCCTTGTTTACAAATTACATGCACTCCAGCCTGATTTCTTACCCTCTTCCCCCCGTTTGGTAGGTCCCATTCTGAGCTTTAGTGAGTCCCGTCTTGCTTTAGTGAGGTTGGATGCCCTACGTCCTCCAACAGTAATTCCAAACATCTATATTAATGCCTATGTAGGTGTAGGAAACTATTTACTATAAAGGATTACAGCTTAATGTATCAACTATTTAGTATAAAGGATTATAGCTTCATGAATCATTTTGGTTCAGCCTTTCCTGCCAGCACTTTTACGGAAGACACGATTTTCCGCAGACGGTTTTGCTGACTGTCCCCACATCTGCACACCCAGAGACAAGCATCGCAGCGTTCGCACTGGAAGGTATCCAAGACTGAAATACCCTTTCTTCACTGATCTGACTTTTCACCTTCAGGTCAGGAGGTAATTCTTATCATTTGTCTTCAGTCAGCTGTTGACTGTGATGAACAAGTTCCTCCTCTTGGGGTTTCAGGGGACACCACAATGCTTCTCTTGTTTGACTTTGCTTGACATTTCAATTCACACTGGTACCTCCAGCAGCTCCAAAACTCGACCGAATTATCTCAAAAACCAAAACTGTATTTTCATCATATTGCTTTAAATCTTAGTTTATAACAAACATTTAGAAAATGTCTAAAATAGTTATCCAGGCCACTTTCTTATGGCATTTGCAAAGGAAGAAAATACAAACTCAGAACACACCAAAATAATGACATTCTGGCTCTGTGGATGAGCCTTCCTCCTCACTGAGTGGTGAGGAACGAAGCCCTGTCTGCAGGAGCTCAGAGGTTCTTCTGGGCTCCAGAGAATGAAGAGACATGGAAATGACACCACTACACGCAGGAGAAAAAAAGAATTGAGGGTATGACCCCAAAGTAAAGAACAGAGGCAGCACTGCAGGTATTCTGGTCCCTCAGAAAATGTCCTTTCTTGCCTCTAGTCACAGCAGTTCATTAGAAGAGAGAGTTGCCCATCTCAAAGAAGCTTCAGAAGGCACAAAAGTAGTGATGTAAAGTCCTCATCAAACAATCTACCCCACGGTGTGAGGTTTTGCCTTGTTGTAAAGGCAGTAATGCAGTAAAGTGAAGATGTGACCATAAAATAATCAATATCTTCCTCTTTGAAACATTAATATGACTGAAAAGCCTGTGATCTTTGATCCCAAAGTCATACAAAGCGAGGGCACAGCAGCACTTAACAGCTAGACCCAGCAGTGGGGAAATCCAAAAGCAAGCATTACATACATCTGCATTTAGTGGAAGGCACTAAGCACACGGCAGAGTCAGGAATTGAAAATGAGTCTTCTGTGTCTCATCTAGCCTCTAACCACAAGATTGACCTTCTGTGGCACCCAGTGAAGAGAGAACAAGAAGGACATAAACACTTCAGATGGATAAAACAATGCGTTCAACCCCACCGCCCTCAGACACCCTTTGAAGGTGCAATCATGAGGGCTGGATGTGTTTTGCTTCAGCAGGCCATAACCTCAACTATTCAAGCCTGCCTTCAGAGACGAAGGGTCACTTCATGAAATATTGATGTCACACAGGAAAAGAGCATCAAAAAATATACGCAGATTCCTTGGTGTGAGAGAGCTTTCTCATGCAGAGCATCTCTGCTGCTCAGTGCTTGACTGGAGCTGCAACGCTAATGAAGCTCCTACCACAAAGCACAGTTGTATTTATTGAACCATAAGAACTGAAGCCACTCACATTTCAAATACTGACCCATCATTTATTCATGTTAGAAAGGCTTTACAGACTTTTGCAGTACAAAACTATCACTACTGTCCTTTAAACCTCTAATAGATCCTCTTCCTGCTTTCACAGATTCACAAGGTTGGTTTTATCCAGTGTTTTCAATTTTTTCTAGATTTTCTAAACCGTTGCAAATAAATCAAATGAAATGTGCATCACCTCAAAAAGATTAACCCAAAACTTCATTAAACAAAAGCAGACTGGAACCCACCAAGCATCCATCACCTGGACTTTTTCAACTCCACCGCTTTCAAGGCAAGCCCATACAGAACAATTCCATAAACTTCATCCCAAATACATACAAGAACTGTTAAAGTTTAACAGAAACAACTCGCCTGGATACCAGAGGACATGTTTACTCACCAAATCGTTTTCTTGTCCACCAATGTGGCTCCTTGATTGCTGAGAACCGAACCTCAGGGTGCAGCCTGAGCCGGTCGTAGAGGTCCGTCGTCCCACACTTGGGCTGGCCAATGATGTAGAAATGGGGGAGGCAGCGCAGGCGGTAGTGTTTGCCCTTATAATGGTACAAGTGGTTCCAAAATACCTTCCTGAGGTAATCAAATATGATTCGAAAGCGCTTTGAATACAGTGCATAGGAGTTTGTTGCATAAGGATCTGTGGTGGTGTTTCCTCTGTACTCTTCATACCAACAAGGGTTCTTGCTATTTGGAAGGAATTTATTAGGGATTACTGAAAACATCTGCAACATAAAGAACAACAATTTCAGTCAAGGCAGCAAAAAAAATGACAGTCATACTTTTCTAACTATGAACAGTAAGAGGATGCAATACAAACACTATGCAAACACTTTTAACCCTTATGTTTTTAACTACACAGTTGACCTAACTTATTTCTTCTAATGACATTAGAACCATTCCCTGTACAAACAACTGGACTGGGAGAGGACTACAGAAATCCTTTGATTTTAGAAGCCAGAAAGGACCTCAATAATCCCTCAACTCACCTGCAACTCCAGGAATTAATTTTTAAAGTCAAACACATAATACTCAGATCAAACTAACTTCCAGGTTTTAACCTTGAAATACAAGGTTAGGAATGAGCAGATATTCAGGAAGGCACACTGGTAATCGGTTATTAGACAGGCTCTTTTCTTATTTATCATTTTAAATGACTGGCAAATCTAAGTTAGAATGATTTTGCATGAGGCAAGGTAAAAATTCAATGAGCTTGTACAGCTATCAAGGTTTTTTTTTGTTTCAGGTGTCAAGATCATTTATACAACCCATCTATTTTGCCCATGACTCAGGAGGACGTGATCTACAATATCAGCTTTTCAGCTGGTGTAAATCAGGAGGCTCTAGATGATGTAAATCACTACATCAACATCTGAGGCACTTATTTTTTATCTCAGCAAAAGACTGACCCAAAAGTCTTGAAATAAGCAAGTATAAGTAAGTTGAAGACACGTTTGAATCCATACTTACATGTGGCTCTTGTTTCCTCAGCTCTTCCAAATCAGGGCGCTGCCTTGTTATGAACTCTATCTTTGAAGTAATAGTGTCAATAATTAATTTAATGCTTGGATAATCCTTTACATATGAAATATTCATTTTAGAAGGCTGGTAATGGTCTTTCATGTCACTAAGGCTTTCATTGTCCATTAAGCTTGGATTGCTAGTAAAAGGTCCATAATGGAAGGGAGATGGTATTAACAGCAAGCCATGTTTGGCTCCAGTCAGTATGTAGGATGCCATCACTAGAGTCATTATAATCAGCCCAAATATTAAGCTGCATAGCTTCCCTTTCCTCAAGCAGAAAAATCCATTCCAGCTTTCCCTGTGATCAGTCCTTACTTCCCAAACTGCGAGCAACTTCATCTGCTTGCTATCGGTGTACAAAGGGATCTTATTTTCTCCTTTGCAAACAGGACACTTCTGGTTGTGATGATGAGGTCCACAGCATCTGAAGCACTGTCTGTGCAAGTCATTTGGTAACAAATGTATGCAACAATTAATGCAATACCTCATATTACTACTTTTAAACTCCTGGATTAATGAGCCAAGCACAGCCATAAAAACGTTTCTGAAGCGTATGAGTCATCTTCTGGAAGTTCAAAATGATTTGATTCCTTGAGTGATTCTAAGGCTACTCAGCAACGCAAAAGAACAGGTTCAAAATAGAACAGGTAAAAGCGCTCAAAAAGTGGCATGTGTCAAATAAAGTAAAAAAAACCCCAACAACCTCAAACCAACAACAAACAAACAAAAATAGATGTCCTGGTGGACGTGGCTCAGTAAGGGGAATGTGGCAAAGTAAGAATCAGCTACGCACCTGGCTCAGGTTTTTCCAATTAAACCAAATGAGAAGGAAGAAAAATTGTTACGCAGCACAAAAATATGCAAAAAATAAAAATAACTCATTGTCCTCTGATTTACGCTGGAATAAGTAGGAATATGTGTAGAAAATCCTGGGTATTCTTAAAACAACTGAGTTCCAAATTCGACTTCTGCTACTTGAAGCTTCATCTTCCCAGAACTGGTTTCAAAGCTTTGTATCGTACAACCTAAAGAAACAAACCCATACATATATATGATAGATACACACAAAATAGCATAATATCTGCATTCACATGCATTCAAAGCCATAGCAAATTACAAGCAATTTCACAATTCTGTTGGAAAGATGTCTTCCATTTGTTGATGATATTCATTGCAGAAGTCATGATATTAAACCCAGGAAGTGTCTGGCTTCAAGTTCAGAGTGAGCTGCCCTCTCTTTTCAATCACCCATCTGCTAACATCAATGAACAGTCACTACCACAGATAACATTACACGACTTCCTTCAGCTGCTCACTACCCTACCTAGCAGATCTTAACCTGCTCTTTAAATACAGAAACATCTTTTAGGTAGTGGCCAGTATTACAAGTTTAAATATTTACACTGTATATCAGGAGTTTAAATTAACTGTCCTGAATGTGGTGTGACCCTAGCTAAGAGAACAAGGCAGAGGTAAAATACTAGTCTCCTTTCAAGCATGTGAGATAAAGCCGAAGAAAAAAACGCAGAAGCCACAAGTAAAATGTTCAGTGAGCTGAAGGGATTAAATAACAGACATGAACAAAGGTTCATGGCAAGATCTCTAGTTTCTGAACCGAATGATTCCAGGATAAGAGTAACCACCTGAGGTGCACTGCAAGGTCACCGAGATACTGTCAGCACTCTTAGCCAAACACATCTCAAAAACATGTATTAGCTAAAAATGGCAAGACGAGTTACTTAAATGAACTGTACCATCAATCCTGCAACTTCAAGGCAAGCCCCTGGATCCAGCAAATCATCTCAGTGGTGTGCAATTCGGTACTGGAGAGGTACCAGTAAACACAGTGGACGTCCTCCTGCAACCATCACAGGCAGGGACTTGTGGATCTCATGGAAGGTCTTCACATCTACATAGATCAAGGGCTGCAACAAGCACCCTGTGCCGCAGAGTACATGTCATCTTCCTTTAAACAGTTCACCACCACGGCTGCTTACAGCCAAAAAGTGACTAGAGTGCTTTAAAGTATTTACATCAAACCTTGGTCTTGATTTGAGCATATCCATGTTTGGCTTTCCAGGCAGAATTCACAGCAGAGACATTTAAAGTCATAAACAAGTCATCATCTTAAGGATGCTCTTTAATTAAAGCATATTTATGCATAGTTCCTCTAGAATTTCTGCTTTCATGGTTTATTAAATAACTTATTGGAACTACAGCACAAAAATCAGTCAGAGTAACTGTCAGAGTAACAAAGAAAAAAACAGCACCATTATAATTCTCATATAGGTGCAGTTCTTTAAATACACCTCGGTAACCATATATTCATTTTTTTCCTCATTACTTTTTGCCATTGACTCCCTCCTCTGGACCCACAGTAGCTGTTCCTTCTCTGCAAAAATTCATCTTTCCTTTTAAGGCTCAGAAATACGTTTTCTCTGCATTGTCTCCAAACATTCATCTTTCTTTCCTATCCTACGGTGTTCTTCACTCCACCCAAAACCATCTCATCCTTTTGCACACCTCTGGCTTCAGCAGAAATCTTCCTGTCAGACTTTGTCCCTTGGCTCCTGAGAAACAACACAGACTTACACATTTCTGAAGTGCACGTTTGTGTAATGCACAAGATGCCAAGAGTGAAAATAATTTCTCATGACAATACAGTGGATACACGAAGGGTCTTCTGGTTACTCCACAACACACCAAATCATGGAAGTATAATCACTACTAATTATGAGTCACAGAATTTGCCTATTTTGCCTTTAGCTATTTCGACACATTTTTAATTCTTAAGAAACATTATTATAATTCCAGATAATCACTCCTGGTTCATCCCTACAGAAGTGTCCAGATCGAATGGTGCAGTTACTTCAGATCCTGCATTAATCACCATTTTTCCAGCTACATTTTTGTATGAGACAAAATGCTTTTGTAAAATTATGTGTATTC
>WEIS01083739.1:10583-28699 GCA_013389965.1 Todus mexicanus
TCAGTAATTTTGCTGGATGGGTTGAAGAAACACAGCTTTCGGCCTTCTCTAGCAGCGTGTCCTTTTAGACAAACTGACAGTGGAAAACCTTTCAGAAAACCACCTTGCTGTGAAATACGTTTTTGTTTCTTGAAATAAAGGACACAGGCAAATGCTGGAGCAGATGATACAAAGTGCCCACTTGGTTCTGTGTCAACACAGATCATTTTTATACACAGTCATAGACAACATGGAGTGTTGAGGAGAAGCCTGAGCAGAAACAAAGTACATGTGATAAATTTAAGCCTTGGAGGACAAAATGCTGGAAGCACAGTTATTTTGAGGTAGAGGGGTTTTGCCTCCCCAGTTACACAAAAAAGTTTCAAGTCAATTAGAATGAGGGAAAGCCTGTATGTTCTAAGCTGGCTCTAAACACAGATCTCAGAGCCCCTGTCAGATGCCACCTGTAAACAGGAAGAGCCTGTGACTGAGCAAAGGGAAGGAGGGTGAATGAGGGAAGAGGGACTTGCAGAGAGGCCTGCTTTTTGCCGCTAATAGTGTGTCAGAAATGAAGAAAACGGCTTTTCCACTTTTTTTAAAAAAAAATAAAAAGAACCATGTGTCCAGAAGGGACTCCTGAACTTGCTGCATGATGGGTGAAACCAAGTCTTGGAACATGGTTAGCTGATAACACAGCTGTTTCTGCTGAAAGGAAAGGACCTTCTACCTCAGCCCCTTGTCTGTCTTTATTCGTCCCCTTCTTCTGGCCCAATGGGCCTATCTTTTCTCTCGAGCCAACTCTTCTTGCTCACCAAACCCTCCAGTGAACTACATGAATCATTAGGCTGGCAAGATATCATCCTATCTTCTGGGATGGTTTGCAGCTACCCTTAGTTAAAGGCGCTCAAAGTATGACACACGCAAAGAAAGAAGAGGATGTCTGTAGCTGGAAGAAATAATAGATCTTTCTTCAAAGGGAAATAGCAGGATGCAGGATGCTAGAAAAGCCTGGTAAAATGGCTCAATATTTTCTAAGAAACACATTTCAAGTAAATCCCAACCTTGACCTGTATTTGGGTGACCGTCTTATGCCCCAGATACAACCAGCAATGCAGAAATGGGTAAAAGTGAAGATTTAAAAGAATAATTGAACCGCTTTGATTTTCAAAGAGAGGTTCAGGACAGCCCAACTGTGAATATAATGAGCATCTTTTGTTTCCTCCATAGGAGATCTGTAGGGATACATTTCCTATAAAGATATGGGCTTAACAAACTGATAAGACATGATTACAGGAACTGTGCCATGCTGCTACAACAAAGCATACTTAGAGACACAGATATATTTTTTCTCTGAAGAAGGTGGAGCTAATTGCAAATTCTCTTGTTTTTGCTGAAATCTGCTTCTTGGCTTCATTTCACAAAGCCTGAGCCAAGGAAATGTGAACAGCTGGGATACCAGAGGCAGAGCGGAAAGGAACAGGAATTTTGTGCAGGAGAAAATGCAAAAATCCGAACTGAATGAGGCTTAATACATCAGGGATGAACTCTTCTTTGGCTTTTTTTTTTTCTTTTTAATAATATCCTGCAGCCTGAAGACACAATGCTAGATGCTGTAACAAAATAGCTTCTCTCTGAAGCCTGATGTTTCAAAAGAATCAAGGCTTAAAATCCCATTAGATGTTTGTTTAAGGACTAACACATTTAGCAGCTGCAAAACCTAACCTTAATGTCTTGCTGTTTGTCCACTAAATCACATTATGCTCTAGCAGTGGGATATGTACTCTACTTTGCTGTCCTGCCTGTCCTCAGAACTAGGTTTTTCTTGCTGAATGTGCCACTAGAATTGTACAGTTCTTATTCTAGACCTTTTAGGGCCGGTCAAGAGGGATGTGAGAAACACCTTTGAAAGAGCTGACCTCCTGCCAGGCAGCTCAGGAGCAAGAAGACTTGAGGTGAGATTTAAAAAAAAAAAAAAAGGAACAGGTTTTTCTTTTTAAGAATTCAAGAAGCAAAGGGTAACTGGTGAAATACGGAGTCGTGGGACACCCACTGATTCCAGTGATGCAGCGCCTTCCCCACAGGTTACTGCTGTCTGCACCATGGGATGATGGACAGGCCTGAGGGAATGCGTGCTCCTCTCACGGCAGGCACTGTCCTGAAACAAAGCAGGCTGCTCGTGTTTCATTTACAATTTCAGCAGGACCTTTGCTCTCTTGAACCCAGTCTGCTTTGGTCCATGGATCCTTTCCAGTGAAGACTAATGCACGTTTCACTTATGCTTGGCTACAATACGTGCTTGGGCACACTGGTAAGTCCTAGGGTCCTAGCATTTGAGCTGCTAAAAGGTGACACCTTGAAGCCTCAAATCTTCAGGTCAAGCTTCTCATTTATCCCAGTCACTGTCAGGCTTTCATCCCATTCAGAAAAGCTGTTCTCAGTGCTTAGAAAGTCGTCCTTACAGCCCAGTCTAGCTTCTCTGCTGAGCCTCATAGTCCATTGACAATTTTACAGCTCTCTCCCATGCTGTGCATGTGCCAGACCCAGAACTGACAATCCTCAGTACTCAAATCAATAAATGGTGCCCCAAAGTCATGAGTTTTGTCCAAAAATTGTAAGCTCAAATAGATCACTCAGGGACAATTTCAATTTCCCTTAGTGGGTATTTCTCTATGAGTAGTTGGCTGGAGATTTGGGTTTTTTTCAGAAAGAAGGAAAGAACAAAGGCATTAATTCTTTGTAATCACCCAGCTCCAGGAGTCAGACCTGCAAAACATCAGAGATCTGGTAAAATCCTGAGCTGGCAACACCCCAGCCCTGGGGCCTCTAAAGAGCTGCTGGGTGAAACCAGGCTTCATAGCTCATCAGCAGGGAGCAAATACAAACTTTACTGTGTAATCATTGTCGCTGGAAGAATTATCTATTCTTTATCTCTGTGAGAGTGCGAGAGATTAAGTTTGGAAGCCTATTAGCCACCACTGAAATGCCATTGTTATCATTCACTGTTAATCATCACGCCTGGCTCTAATGCACTTAATCAGAGGAGCTGACACTTGGACTCTAAATGAAAGTCAGCCAAGTGGGAGAGAGCAGGGAAATGCCCATGGCTGTTGCGTGGGGCTGGCATCTTCTGCTGATGGCAGCTTTTGAGCCAAATAAAGACCTCAGCAGTAGGGTGGGAGCTCCTGGCAGATTTTTCCAGACCCCTAACTGATTACAGCTAGTCTTGGCAGTACTTTTACATGGCATGGGGGATATTACCAGAACGGCTCCCTGTCACGAAACATCCAAGGCAGGACTAAAGGACACTTTGAGGAAGCCAGCCCCCAGTCAGGAAAAATTCTTCTTGGGGTCTTTTTGGAAACTTCTGCCTGCCAGCTGCTAATGGATGGAGCTGAACTGCACTTAGAATGTTAATGAGCCTATTATGAACAGCACTTTATCTTGTGACAAAGGTGCATTTAATGGAGTTGAAAGGTTTCCCAGAGTAAATTTCAAAATGCCCTAATAATGCAATGAAGACACCATTAGTGTATTTATTAATCACAATGCAGCCATGTTTCAGCAAGGCTGTTTCAGCAACCCAGGATGTTAATCTCCAAGCAGAGGAAGCTCATGCAGATGATATGTCCTGCAACGTGAAGATGAGAGCTTGAGGGTCTATGTCACAGCCCAAAGGATCTCCTTGTGGTTCTGGGCCTTGTGGTTCTAGAAAAATGTTGTCCCAGAATTTAACTTCAAATATTTCATTGGATCAGAGCAAACAAGAGGGTGGAAAAGCCCATTCTATTCTGCACAGACATGTGGAATCCAGGCCAGAAGAGACCACTAAATAGTGCAGTCTGACCTTGTAGAACGCTTTAACATAATGTTCCTTATCTCCTCTTACACCTTTACTTCCACTCTGCTTTATCTTGTGATAATTCTAGCCTTGATGACTATCAGGAGCCCCAGGTGCTTATCTTCCAAATGCTTCAAAACACCCTCTCAGCTGATCTGTCACTGATACAGTTCTGGAGTGGGATGAGGCCCCGTCTCATGTAGATTTGTAGGTTAGGGCCATATCTCACAGCTCTCTAGGCATACCCCATAGCTTCTCTTGACTATTTTGATGAGGCCTTTGCCTCCACCATGAATCTTCCAGCAAAAGTGACAGTCATGTCAGCTTCTACAGCCTGCTTTAACAAGCTACTGTGATATGTACCAATTCTAATTCTTTGCACGCCTGGGCTCAGATCCTTTAAAGTTCAGGTCAATCTCAAAGCTAAGATGAATCCCTTTGTTTCAGGATTGATGCTGTCCTTTTGACCCTGCTGGTCAGAGGCCCATTCTATCTCAGATGCTTTTTCCAGGTTTCTATGAAGGTTGTCCAGAAGAGATAGGGACCATGAACATTGTTTTGCAGCACTGTCAGATAGAGGACATCTTTCTTTATCTTTCAGCTTATGGTTTGGGTTAATAGTTAAGTCTGAATGACTGAAGGCTTTCTGTGAGTTTGCTGGAGTCAAGCTTTTGAACTTTTTCATCTCCTAGGAACTAGCACACTTGGTGATGAGGAAAACAAGGTGTGCAATTAACATAAAATTCTGGCACAATATCATGATTTGCAGTATCACCTGGGTTTTCTTTTCTGTGCTACTCACCTCTGTCTCTTATTGAATGCCCTCTGTGCACAGAATACCTCTGTTGTCAAGCTGAAATCTACATCTCGTTCAGCAACAATACACCTGTTAAAAAAAAAACAGAAAAAACATTTCACAACATTTTACTGACAGGGAGAACGTGATCTTTCCTCCCTCCACCAAAATCTCCAACTTGCTGTGAAAGGAGCTGCAGGGATCTATAGAAAATGCTCTCCTTCATGCCAATTGGCTCATTAATAGTTTTAAAGTAAGGGTTTAAAAGTCCGTTTCAGTTGGAAATGGGGACTAAATAGTCTCCTTCAACCCAGTTTCACTCCAAGCTCTCAGCTGCATCGTAATTACTTTTGCTATCTCCAGCAATCAAAGAGCATCTTCAGTCAAAATATGAAATAATACTTCTGTAGAACTTTCTGTCCACGACTGCTAATATCCTTATATTATTTATCATATCATCCTACTGCCTATCGCCTTCCTTTTGCTGTTGAGAGAGCTCACTCAAGGCACTGCGAAGCGGTTGTCTCCACTGACAGTGAACAGTGGTGGGGCAGAGAGACTCCATCCCACTTGGCCCTGACTCACTTCACATTCCTACACACTCATGCTGTTTCATTTGCAGGCCCCAAGAAAGAGGCCACGCTGTATGAGCCCTATTTTGTGGCAAGCGTGTCTTACTAATTTCAGATCTCATCAGAGGTCTAGCAAGTATTAATGCTGTATCCGAAAGAAAAACGGCTGCATTTTGACCTTCTAACAGCAAGGAAGGTCAGGTTGTTCCATTCTTTCTTTACAGCAAAGAAGAAAATGCTCTGAATATGGAAAGGGGCCAGTTCAGATCATCTGGACCACCCCTGACTCGCATGCCGTCGTGAAGTCATATGACCATGAACTTCAACGTGACACAAAGGTATCATTAGAGAAAGAGGTCCTGTTTAACACAGGTATCCACACACAACTCAGAAACAAAAGGACTATGATAGGAGTCGTGGCAGACGTCATGAGGAAAACTATCAGCTCCCTTAGTTTTGTCGTAAGTGACCAGAGAAGTGCATAAAGCCACAAATAAAGCCATTTGTATTGCTAGATCTGTCCTGAACATGGTGTTTCTTCTGGAAAATACGAATAATAGAAATTAATTTGTCAGCCAGTGTTTAGGCCCCAGCCTGTTCCACAGCAAAATATTGAGGGAAGCTGGTTGAAATAATTATTCTCAACTTATGCAATCGTTCTTTTTATTTCTGGAGGCTAATGGAGTGAAAACACGCTTTCCAGACCTTTGCTAATGACAGAATCAGAAATAATGATCGGGGACCCTTATGTTCTTCTCATAATGAGGCAAGCAACACAAAATTATAGGGATGCAAGTCCTCAACAATCACTTGTTCTTTATTTAAAAGGCAAATGGAGTATTTAGACAAGTTCTTCAGGTTAATGGAGCCACAAATAAGGGTTTGGGGCAAGGATTTTGCACAATAATGCAACACGGGCAATACTTTCTCTGGAGGACAGAAATATTTACAGATGGTAAGATTTCACTGACATAGAGAGGTAACCTAAAAGCCAGCACTGTGAGGGTAAGCAAAATCCGTCCTTTATTCCTCATCCCCCCAAAGTTTGCACATACACTCGCCCAGGGTGCAGAGGCACTGTGTGCCTAGCCTGGGCTTCAGGTGCTGGAATGGTGCAGGAAGGTCACAGGCAATGTGACCCCTAAACCAGCTTTAGAGAAGGGGCCACAGTGAATATGAAAATTACTCGTTGTGTGACTGTCACCTGAACCTCACATCCCCCTGCCATGCACTTTCCTGCCCCCTACTTCATACCCTTGCTTAAAGCACAGATGCTGGCACCAACCCAGCCCACACAAGACCCCCAATAAGATGAAATGACCTGATGACTCCTGTATCAGGAGAAGTGGGAGCCTGGAAAGACTCCTGCCTTGCAAAGTCCTTCTTACTACAGGAGACTTGTACTTGTTGCTTTTACACATGCTAGTGAAGGCAGCAGCAGAACAGAGCCCCCATAACCTTGGGACAGCAGGTCAGGTCCAAGTCTCCAGAGGGATCTATATTTTCGCCACATCACCACATGAAGCAGGTTCATGTTTCCCTCTTGATTCTCGTCATACTCATCAGTTCTCCTGTAAATAGACCTGACACAACAGCCATAGGCTGAGGACTTAGAGCAAGAAGGATCTTAACTCCTTGGTCACTAGCATTATATAAATTAATTTTACACCACTCCAAGGACAACCTCCAAGCAAGAGGACGGCTAGGCTTAGGCACGATCTCTGCTCTACAGTCCTGAGTCACTATTCCATCTGTAGAAACTTAGGACCGAGTACAAAATCCCTCCTTCACTCTTAGCAAAGCGTACCCTGCAAAGGGAGGATCCTTCTAGTTCTTCTCAGGCTGCTGGTTCAGATGGTTAAAAAAAATCCAAATGCAGGTATATCCATATCATTAATTACTCAGGAGGAGGCAGTATGTAATCCACTCAATACATTCTGAAAGATACATAATTAGTACAATTAACAGCCCCCTCATTCCTTTCAATATGAGACCTTCACGGGGGAAAAAACCCCTCTAACAACTACTATGATATGAAGAAATGTCCTAGAAAGAAAGAGATAATAGTTCACAGATATGTTTGGTTTTTATCAAAGCCTGCTCAGCATTTATACATTAGAAATTTAAACTCATTGATCCGTCAGAGTTAATGACACGAGAAACAAATTTGAGATATTGGTTCAATTCTCATTCCTAGTTTAATTAAGTTGTTTTCCTAGGTTGTGGTTATCAACACTCACAAGTTTAGTGGCAGGATCTTCGTCAACATGCTCAGAGGGAGCCCATGAGCATGGAGAGACGCACCTTGAAGTGATGGAGGAAAGGTGCTTGATCCTGCAAGTCAGGACTTGAGCCCAGCACTCTCGTTGACGTTTGTCTGATGTAGTCATCTGTGAAAAGAGATGTGAAGACAATGTACTGAAAATCTGTGACTGTTCCACAAAACCTTGTGAGTTTACATTAGTGTAAGTGATACTTGGTTTTGAGGGACAAAAACCCTACTAAAATAGAACATCCATCTATGGATCTTCATATGTGCAACTTTTCCCTTAAGGTTTTTGACTTTCACTTGACATCCTGGATGAAATCAAGATATTCCTAAGACTGAACTGGAAATAGACTCTCCTTCTACAGTCTTTACATTGTTCTGTAGAAATATGAGTCTTTGATGCTGCAGAGAAAGCTCCAGCTGGAGAAATTCTACTACTATGACTTTTTCTCCCTACTCTGACCAAGACAGTATGAGATGCTAATCACCCTTCAAACCTCACAGCATGACGACTGACTCTTGAGAGTCTATTAATGAAGACCCAGCTGCAGTAAGCTGGGCTCGTGGTTTGGACAGATGGTATAAGAATGCCCAAATAATGAACTGGGAAGGGCAGTTGTCCAAGAAAGTACTTCAAGTAACTTTAAATGCACATTTGACTAGGTGTAATTTATCAGCCAATGCATGAATCTTTAGTCACAAGCACAGCACCAAGCTCAGGGAAGATGTAAGCCTCTTTAATCAGCTTGCCCCTGAGCAGGAAAAGCACACACGAGTATCATTAGTAGCAGAGTGACACGTGCCGGGTGTAGAGTAGATTTAAATTGTCACCTGCACCCCCACTGAGTCTGATTCACTCATTGCTGGTACAACACTGTCACCCTCACCTGTAAGAGACTAACACTAACATACGCGACCAGCTAAGAACAGCCTGTGCTGACAAAAGCCATTGGCAAAACAGTCGGTGATAAGATCCAAATGTATTACCCTCATGTAACAGATATTTCAAGAGGAAAAAGAAAAAAAAAAAAAAAAGAAAAAAGAAAAAAATAATGAGTCGACTGGTTCAGAAGAGTTCCTTGTTCCAGCAATCCAGGTGAATGACTTGGCATTTGGCAACATTAAAAAGCATTTGATTGAAATGGGCACTGCAGACTGCACCATCCTATCTCACTCTGCATAACCACTCTGTCCTCATCGTTATTGGCTACTCCATCAGTTTGTGTGTCATCCTCAGATTTTATCGGCAGCAATTTTATATGTATTTTCAGATCGCTGATAGAGAAATTGAAATAGCACTGGACACAGACTATTTTATAAAGACCTCACCCCCATCAGTCAGCATTCCCTGCCTATTTTGACTCAAGTCAAAATATTGTGCTGGGCTATGTTGAACACACTGCAAAATTGTATTATGTCTCTGCAGTCACTGTCGACAACTGAATTTGTAAATGAATTTGTAATCACATACACAATGGAAGTTGTTCTGTTTATCAGGCTCCACCACCTTGAAAGCTTTGTTGCCTGATATTAATTATATTTCTAGTTATCAATTCAATCTCATATTTCCATATACACTACTTTTGCCAGATACTGACTTCAGGTTTGTCAGTTTGCAATTATTTTAGCTGCTCCTCACACCCCTCTGAAGTACTGGCAAAACCTAAGACCTTTGCAGTCATCTGTAATATTGCCAGCAGCCCCAGGTTCATTAAAGCCAGACATTTCCTGTGCCAACTATCTCAAGACTCTTAGGCATTTGTTATCCTAATAGATGAAGTTTAGCAGACTGTTCTGTTACTTCTTCTTGGAAGTAATCACCCTTATCTAAGCCCATTTGCTGCAGCTTTTAAAATATAGAGTGGAAATCATGACGTAATGCCTTTGACTCCCTGGATTCATTATAATATCTTTAATTATCTCTGCCTGATAACACCAGTGTTCCTATTATTCCCAAACCCACAGAAAGTCCTTGTTGCCTTTACCTCTCAATAAACCCGAGGATTCATGTGGTGTGTTTAGCTGCCCTCAGCTTCAGTGACCCCTTTTCTGCTGTCCCTTTCTTCTCTCTGACACCAAAAAGGTGTTGTGGACAAGGAACAGCAACCAAGTCCTCAAGGAGGATTAGGAAAGATTCCCAGCAACTGCCCAGGGATTTAGGGGCTTTCTGCATTTCACCTACAGGTTAATAGGGCCGAAAGCTCTTCCTACAATTAGGGGAAAATTGCACAAGGAGAAAAATTTCCTCCCATCCTTAGGGTCTCCGTGTTGTTGTACAGGGCTTTTCTCCACTCAAAAAAGGTCAGGAAAATAAGGTAACAGTTGTCACGGAGCCCATAACAAAGACAGGGGCATAAGTCACCACTCTAAACTACTAATTTTTTGTCTTTTTCCCATTCCACTCAAACTTTTTTCCACATTACCTGCCCCATCTTTTCTTCACTGCCACATGTACAACTGAACTAAAAGCTTTGCACTCAAAATAAATATCTACTACAAGGAGAAGCTTGTTATAGTAATAACACATTCACTGCACACGCACTGCATCCTAATAACTATGGTCGTGTAGAGAAATCCTCTTAAATCAAAGAAATACCACAACGAATAATGAGAATGTTCAACAAAACTCTCTGAAGCAAACAGGGAAATAGAAAGATTGTTTGACCTTTTAATACTGTAAATATATCTGCAGTGCCCAAGGAATGGCTGCACCCCACAGCCTCCTGAACAAATACCTGATGCCTCTAATAACACCATTTTCCTGCATGTCTCTGTAACAACCACATGGCTCCTCTTAGCAGCAGGACAAAACAGTTGGTATTATATGGAACAGCATTTCCCAGGTGTTTTAGGTTTGGTTGGTTGGTTTGTTGTGTTGTTTTGTTGTTTGTTTTTTTTTCTTTTAGGAACTGTGTCCGTTGAGTAGATTAGGTCATCAAATGCAGCATCCATTTCTTCTCAATAGAGTTAGGTAGTAGCAGAATACCAGGGATCCAACTGTGCAGCCAAACAAGGATTACTTTATTAGTCATGACAACCTGAAGAACTAGCTGCAGTGAAGCCCTTGTCCCACTGGACAAGCCGCGCTTCACTAGGACAAGCAGGATGAACAGCCTGATTTTAGAGTTCTCATAATCCAGAAGAAGCTGCGAGGGTCAAAGGGGGATTTTGATGAATGTCTGAGGCTATGGCATCCACACTTTGTCAGTATCTCCCTTGGTTGATAAGGGAAGCAGCCTCCACAGGTTTCGGGTTCATCCCATGCAGAAGTGGTTGTCTGAAATTGGAGGTGAACCTATACTCTTCCCAAAGCACTTCTGATGAGCTTCCAAATGGCAATGATGGGCACAAAACATAAACTTCTGTGCTTCACACAAGCGTGCATAGGTCAAAGATCATCAAGTTAATTCTACTCTAATTATCTCTCAAACTGGAAGGAGAATATCTGTGAAGCTGTTTTGCTCTACAGCAGGGCTAATTTGCAGGGCACTGAAAGGTCTAGTGGACCTCTGGAAGGTGAGCTGTTATCTGCACAGAGCCACACTGTGCCATGAAGACACCAGCTTGTTAAGAGGCACCAAGGCTCAGCCCTGGGTCAGGTTTCCAAAACAGTTCAGTTTCCACTGTGTTAGGTGTGTGAAACTCTAGTCCCAGGCATGAATACTGATGTGTTTGGAAAATCAAGCCCTAAACTCTTGAAATCTGCCCTTTCTCATGCTCTTCCAATTACTACTGATCTCCTAATTTAAAAGCCTGGTAGCGCTGAGATCAGTACGGTAATAGAAACAGGATTTTTAGAGTCTGTAAAGCTATCTCTGGTTGCAAAGTTTTAGCCATTCTTCCTTGAAAGTAGCATTAAGAATGTGAAGGAAATAGTAAGAGGGTGTTTAAAACGATACCCAGAGAAAGAAGAATTATTTCACTAATCTCTCAAAATTCTCTGGCCATGTCAAAGGAAAACCGTGACTTACTCAGACTGCAAATGCCTTTTGGCAAACATCACAAAAAAAGAGAAACTATAGTAATCAAGACAGCATAAGAGAGGCGGGTAAAATATTATTTGGATGAAACTTTAACAAAAAGAAGTGAAGAATCAAATGGCCTATTTTCACCTTGGCAAACATTACATGCCTCGAGGCTCCATGCTGGATCCCACACTGTTTAATTTGCTTGCATTTATGAATGATCTAGAAAGGGATGGGACTGAAATAGCAAAAATGCACCACCCACAAATTTTTAGGTGGGTCAGTAGTAGGAACGATTATGATGACATTCAGGAAGACCTCAGGCAACCAGCTGACTGGCCCACGTAATCAAATTGCAGTGCTGAAACACCAAAGACATGTAACATTGGAAAAAATCAAATTGCTTGCACAGGAATCTAAACAGAGGTGGGCAGTTTTTATTTTTCCAAGGAAAATATATTTCCCTACACCCATCCCATGATCTGTGTCCCTAAACTGCTGAGGCCCCTCACTTCTGCACAGCATATCCACATATCAGGCATGTGCCCAATGCCTTTGGCACACAATGCCACTGTGGCTCTGAGCGGCAACTGCCCCTGTCCTACCATGGGAGAGGCTGTGCCCCACAGCAGGGCAACTCCTCCCTTGCCCGCCTCCCTGCCCCTGGCTCACAGCATGGGGCTCTGCCAGTTCATGCAGGCAGGTCCTCCTCTACCTTCTCTTGCTCACTACACATACATACACATATGGGTCCCTTGGGTGCCCCTTGGCCTCTTTCTCAGTGGGGAGCACCAAGCAGGAGAGCAGAGAAGGACAGAAGATACAGCAGGAAAGAGAAAGATACCGTGATGTTATAAGGAGAAGAAAGGACAGAGCAAGGAGGAGGAATGGTCAGGAGATGAGGCTTCTGCCATTTTGCTGCACTGCAGGTGGTACAAACATATAATGCAGGTGACACAAGGAAGAAGTCCAGGTTATCACTGTAAATATATTCATGTAGATTCAACATGTGTATGAATGATAGCAGAGAGACAAAATTAATTAGACATGAAACACTCTAAAGAGTTTGAGCAATTCTACATAAGCACTACAGATCTAGCTGAAATTCTATCTGTAACATCTCTTCCTAGGCTCTAAATACTTCTTCAGAGACACTACAAAAGTTAAATGGAGTTATGAGATGCAACACAGAGGAAAAAACAAACAAACAAGCAGAATCCTGTTAAAGTAAGATATTAAGAAGACATCTAATGGAAAGAGCAGAAGACAAGGCTAATAGCTAGGGTTAGGATTAAAATTGACAGCAATTAAAAAGGTATGGATGGAGTAGGGAGAAAAAGGGATGCTGAAGGAAAGGGGAGGCTGCAAATGTATTCTGCACTGACAGCTCTTCCACCTCCAGGGTGCCGGAGGGTCTTGGGTAAGGCTGTGCTGACAAAAAGGGCAAGTGAAAGGGTCTGGATTAGTATTTGGAGAGAAACAAAAACTACTGTTCCATTTGGAATGAGGCAGCAAAGGGGCTGCCAAGGGATAGATTATCTGCAAAAATATCTCTCCTGTGAGAGCTTGTTCATCCAAGCCATGGCTGGGAAAGCTGGGACAAAAGTCAGCCAAGGTCAGCAATTTGGACTAAGGTGTGGATTAGGGTTTATGTTGGGAGAGGTGCAAAGCCCGTCTCTCTATTTTCGAGTGGGGCTGGAAATGGGCTGCTAAACCAATGCTTAAGCTGCCAAAAGAACTCATCCCCTGAGACCTTTTGTACAATAATGTGATGAAGGAATGTGTAATCTTTAGAGTATACTCACTACATCCCTACCTCTTACTTCATAATGTCAGGAAAAAAGACACACAGTGAAAAAAAAATCGTGGGGAAATCACCACAGAAAAAAAGAAATATTAAATACTTTTTGCAAACAGGTATTTAAGCCTATGTACTCGTTGCTGTAGTAGACCAAGGACACAGGATGATTCAAAATGAAAATGTATTTGTCTATGGATAACATCAGTTTCCAGAGTCATGGGAGTTAATGATAACAACTATTCTTAGAGTATATTAAACGCCATTCTTCAAGGCTTAATCCAACCTCTAACTATTTAGGGATCAGGATGAGATCTAATGGGGCTTGAGAACAAGGTTGAAAGGATTGATTATCCTGCATCTGCCTGCTGTGAGGTTCTTACATCTTCCTCTGAAGCATGTAGTGCTGGCCAGGGTCAGAGGCAGGATGCTGGATGGGAAGGCACCCTGGATTAACTTGTTTGTACTCCCTCTGCTCTGCCTTGGCTGCAAGCTATGTGAGGTTTTATGTCTGTAATCCACAGCTCTCCTTGAGGAACACAGAGGGCCTCTGAAATGCTAAGCAGTCCAGGGAAAGAAGCTTACCTGAAGCCATGAGTAAACCCAGCAGTCAAACCCTTGGCATAGATTTTGGCTTCTTCCTCTTCTAAATGGCTCAAGGTTTGGATGTCTTTGTTTTTAGCCCTGTATCTGAAAGATAAAGGAATTAGCAGGATTTCTTTAATCTTTGTGCTCTCCCAGATAAGTGTATTAGAGGAATTTTGTAGGTTATGAAAATATTTATTTTGAACAAAAATTAAAACTGCACCACCCTGTGTGTTATTGTATCTTAGCATAGGGCACAGCTGAGCCACGTAGGTTTCTACAGCTGACTGTAGACACATCATTCCTTTTGCCCTGACCTGGATAAATAAAACAATGATGCCCTCTTTTCAGCAAAACCCCATTTATATCTGTTGTGATACAGAACACATGTGGTCCCGAAAGTCTCCTTAAATACATATTTTATTTTTATTTCAATATTTCGTGGGAAAGTTGATTTTGGCTTTCAAACAGCAAAGAACTAGAAGTGCAACCTAGGGCACTATGAAGTCAGTGTGCTCAGTTATTGACAGAGGAGGCCAGTAATTGTGTTTCTGTGTAAACTTCTTTTGATGAATATAAGAATATCTCAACTGCCTTTACCTGAGCTCTCTCCAGCCAGTTTCCTCTAGTTTAACCAGAGGGAAGGTTGCTGCTACCATCTAAGATAAAGAAGAAAACAGAAAAAGTGATAGACAATTAACAGGCAGACGTGCATCCTCACTTTGAGCAGAGTTGTTGCTGGTGTCTACAAAATTTCCTTCCTCCAAAGGAAATAGAGTTTCCAGAGAAGATTGAGCCCAGAACACACTCTGAATATCACAGGCAAAGATTTGTGAACAAAGTGAACATATTTCCCCAGTCCTCTACTTGGACAGAGAGATATAAGAGAAGGTGGGAAGCACAATATGAACCCCTCCCAGCTCAGCAGCTATGGACCTCTCTGATTCCTCCTCATGACCACATGAAGCCCTCTCTGAACATGGCAGCCCATCAAGCAGCATAGCTGCAGCACCAGCTGAACTACTTTCTTACCTACATCCTCACAACTCTATCATAGCCCACAGCAAATCTCCTTCACTCTTAGCCCTGGCCCAGTCAACACTCAGAGAAATGTATTTTCATTAACCCTTTCTCACAAGGACTGCGTTAGTACACCATACAGATAAGCACTAATGTTGGCTCAGGTCCTATTACCTCAGTTTCTCCTGCTGCTCTTTTTTTTTTTTTTCCCTTTCTGCCTTTAGTAAGCTCTTTAGATTCAAGCACTAACCTCAGGCCAATTTTTTATTGCAAAGCTGGATTACTGCCTTAACTCCTCTCCCCATTTTTCTACCACTTATCTCAATGCTCTCTGACTGTGAGGATGTAACACAGCAACAAAGGACCAGGAAAAAGACAAGGGATTAAAGTCTAAGTGGATCTAAATACTTAATAGCTGGAAGGAAGAAAAGTGTGACCTACATTAATCAGAGGCAAAATAGTGACAATAGACTTCAGTGGATGTGCACCTAATTTTCTTTTCTTTTTTTTTTTTTTTTAATTTTTTTTAAATTTATTTTTAAGACACCAGGTAGAAAGAAAACATGCTTTAAAAAGTTTCGTTCAAATGTGGCTTCAGACATGATTTAGAAGTTTTCTGCATTTTGGAAATAATCAGGCAGCATTTGAGGGAAAAAAGTAGAATTCACTTTTATGAAGACTGGCACTCCAGACAAGAGATAGTCAAGAGCTGCAGATTGAACCCTCTTGTGTGTAAATTACTGAGATTTCTGTTTAATTTCACCATGAGGATCTCTGTTGCCAGTTCTTGAAACTTATCCACGTGTCTTTCGAACTGCAGCTTGAAGCTTCAGGCCCTGAAGTCAAGAGATGATTTGAGAGTCTCATCTTCCATCACAAATAAAATTGAGGCCTGACTTATGATTGTGAAGATGTTGTTGAATGTCAACAAGGTTCAGATATCAATGATAAAAAAATCAACAACAACAACCTTTTCTATTTTTTTTTCATGTTTATTAAGGGCAAACTCATAAGGATGATGTACCAACTTGTCCTCTGAACTGCTGGAGTGAGCAGTGCTGTAGGCATGGAGTTGCTGTGAGTATGCAGATCCCTCAAGGCTGCTGGCTGCATCATTTTTTTCTCACTCTGGCTGCTACTGAGGGAAAAGACAGAAGATGTAAATGGCCGGTGCAAACATCTAGGCTTCCACTATCTGCTGCCTTGTGGGAAGTCTGGGAAGACTTGCTCTCCAGAGACTTATTGGCCTCCCCAAAACAGAGTGTGTCTTTGGGATCCTTGAGCCTGAAGAAATGAGCAGCTGAGACTGATGCATCCATAGCTCGTCAAGGATTAGGGCTGGGCTGGCCACTAGAGAAATGACAGACTCTCTCTATTAAACTAGGTCTCTTCCCAAGTAAGAAGAAGAAGGAAATAAGGGAGAGAGACTTATTGATTGAAAAAGAAAACTAAACCAGCTTTAATGAAAATAAGAACAATAAAACAAAATGTATACAATTACATACAAAATCAAATATTGAACGCAACCCCCCTGATGAAAATTACATCACCATTACCACTGACGCTGTGGTCCCAAACTAGACTCAGAGGCAGATAGGAATTAGTTTCAGGAGCTGGATTCGGGAACGGGATTCAGGAATGCAGGGGTTGAGATCAAAGGCAGAATGGACCACGTCATCCTCGGATGCCGGCCATTGAAGAAGAGAACTTGACCCTCATGATCCCTCAGCTTTATACTGGGTATAACATATACAGGATGGAATCCCTTGTTGGCTAGTTTAGGGTCACCTGTCCTGTCTATTACTCCCCACAGGTGCAGCCTTTTAGTTTCTGCACCCGGCAGTGTAGTACATAAGATCTACCAGTGGCCTTGGTCTGCATAGAAGAAAATATAACCAAGAGCCTGTCTGCAAACCAGTCCTAGGTAATAACTCTCAACATTGAGTGTTATCACTTCCAGAAGCAGAGACTATCTGAAAAAATCTGCCCTTAAGTTCAGAAAGTGCAGTCAGTTAGAAGAAACTGAGATGAAAAGTAAAATCACTGAACAAAATTAGTTCGGTTCTGACTCACACCAGGGCATAGCTTCAACCTATACCTCATCTACTACCCTCAGATGAAACACTACAGCTTGACTTGTTGACTGTGCTTTTGTCTCAGTAGCCTTTGGAGCTCTGAGCTGGATTGGGTTTCCTTTAACAAATCAGCCGCCTAGCCCCCATTTTAACATTAATTGATTGAAGATGCTTTTAACTGTTCCTTCTGGGTGTATTAATTTTTTACAGATTGAATTTGGTTTGATGAGGCAGGAAACCTGAAACTATTCTTGGCATCTCCCGCATACTCAGAATAACTGCTCTAATGCATTCGGAGAAGCACACAGCAGCAGGGTGGTAAGCGAGCAGGGCTGGGGAGTGGGGAGGCAGAAGGAGGGAGGTGGGAGGAACCTGGGTAATCACCTATACATTTCCAAAAGACATCAGTAAGTGATTGCTTACCCATGTCATCTTTTATATTAAACATTTTTTCCCAGCAATGCAGGTATTTCGATCAGGCTGGGGCTGCTGACATTAACAGATATTAAATACACTCAGGAGAAATATGATCAAATGTTTGAAGTGTCTAGTAAATGTGCTGTTAGCCGCCCTCCCAGGGAGGCTTAGTGCAAGCTATTGTGTTTTGCTGAGCGAGAGAAAGGCTGGAATATTAGACAAGGAATCCAAAGGCAATTTTATCAGCAGTGTTATGCAGCTCTGGAACACATTGCTAAAGGATTGGAAGCTTTTCTATTACAGCCATCAAATTACTTGCTATTCTTAAACATTGAAATGCCATTTTGCATTTTAAACTGTCCAAGCTGACACCTGTAAAGGATTGCTATGCTCAGCAATAACACCTCCTTATGCTGACACTGTGGCAAGACTCTGGGCAGGGCTGAGCTTTGATGCCCTGTTAGACCAGACAAAGATTTCATCCTTTCTGTTCACCCAGACAAGAGTGGGAGATACACTTGGCCAAGCTCCTCTCTCACATAACTCCGCTCAGCTCAGCACGTTTAACCCATAGATGAGGTTGACTGATTCCATTCGTAGTGAGATGCCCTAGATAATCAAATAGGCCTTACCCATTTCACAGAGTGTTTGTTTCTTCCTCTACAACAAGACTTGCTATCTTTTTAGTTCCAGGGATGTAGTACCAGCAAATGCCATCATTACAGCTCAACTACTGTGCTCCTGGAGTGAGCAGAGGAAATAATAGATGGGAATAAAATTAGCAGAGGAGGAAAGGGGTCGG
>WEIS01083742.1:289-10986 GCA_013389965.1 Todus mexicanus
ATAGAACTGTTCATGCATGTAGCCACCATGTGTTTTTAAAGCCATCAGCGTGTTCGCCCCAGCAGTCAGATGGGTGAACACTAAAGGGAGTGACATTGGGCGTGCACCTGCCGCAAGAATGGTTTCTGCTCCCTCCAAATCCAAATTCTAACACAGCAGAGACCAGGCTGCCACCCAGTACATCTAGCTCCAGGACAGTAGGGTCCCAGTTCCATCTGTTGTGAAGGACAGGTTCAAAACCTGTGAAGTCTTTCTGGTCTTCAGTGCTTTATAGCTTAAGCACTTAGCTACTATAGCTCATTGAGCTTGTTAAAAACAATGTCACATCCCCCATAACAACATCACTTGCGCTGACCAACACCATCCTGACAGCCTCTGGTCAGGACCCAGACAGACTGACAATATGCTTCCCATGCGCGTCCTTCGACAAAAACAGAAGCTCTCAGTACCCAGGGCTTTCAAGCTGATACTTTCACTCAGGCTTTAATCTCCAAAATCAATTAAAAGCAAAGCAAATAAAACCAAGAGATCCTCTCCCCTGGGTTTCTTTCAGCTTCATAGACAGGAGAAAAATTATCCTTCATAATATCACATTGAAAGCACGTACAGCAGATGGCTGTCACTCAGTCATTAAGTGCAGTTTTGCAATTCCACCTATCGCTCTACGAACCAGGATGATTTGTGCATACTCTATGCACGAGTAACATACTGGTGCATTCTGCATTCCTTATGAAAAGCCATTATAGATAAAACAGCCAGATCCCTGATAACGCTTCAAAAGGCCTGGGAATGTATTGCCTTCAAAAACATTGCCAGTCCCTTCCCCAGATAAGTCCTGCTCAAACTTGACTTGCAACCAAGCTAAGCAAAGCTCACTTTCACACTCCAGAGCTCTGCTTCTTATTGCTGTGACTAAATACAACATCTTGTCTGCAAAGCAAAGATGTATGAACAGGGAAGAGGTAGAACCCAGCTCTTACAATAAAATGCCTCTTTAGTCACAAACCCAGCAGACTTTTTTCTGATTACCAGTTGCAAGGCACAAGTTGTCGGGCCCAGTGGGTTTTTATATGACACTAAAGCTGAGTCATAATGGAAATTTTAACTCAAGGCTTCACCTTTTGGTACTGCCAGGTGTCACCTCCTGCGTAGTTTGCATGCAATGCTGCAAGACGGCAATGTTGAGTCACCCCATTCATTATATTTCACGCCGTGACCAGTCTGCTGAAATTACTTTTGTGGATGCATGTCCGATTATTTTGTGAGTCACCATTCACAGATAGCTGCTATCCTCAACTATGAGAGAATATTGGTCCACCTCTCATCTGAAAAGCTAGTGCCTCTTTCTTGCTGAAAGTGAATGGTCCACAAATGCACACTGTATGCCAAGGAGTGTGACCTGTGACAGTTGATAGCAAGACCTGAATTTCATTGACATATTCTATAAGAAAGGATCATTCTTCAATGTTTGAGATATTTGATAATTTTGTGAAAGGAGCCACCAGGACTCCATAAACACTGCCACAGTAACACAACTCCTGTGCTCCTTAACACATCCATAACACATTTCTGAGCATTCCCTTCAACAAGAGCTGAAGAAACACCAGCTTGTTAATTATACTAAGATAAAGTAGAAATTCAGCTATTAAACTCCCATTTTTTGCATATGTCCCTGGTAGGCTTTTGATAACACTGTCTGCTGCCTCAAGGCAACATTCCCCCACATGAGGTTTCCTGGAGACCCGCTGCTATGACTAAGCCTTCCATCACTGCCATGTAATCACAGGCTCACACCAGGAGGTAAAGCTGCTCAGACTGTGGCAGCCATTCTAACTTGAACTTTCCTCACAGAGCATCTTAGGATGAGTTTCTCTAGCTGCTGAAAGCTCAGCAGAGCAGCTTTTAATGACTCTGCCAGCAGGAGCCGTGGTAGAATTTTATGCCCCTTCATCTAGGAGAGGTGAATCTCAAGGACCTATATTTTTGTGTTGGCTCTGGTGGTTACTGAGAATTGATCACTGGAAAAGTAGGAGAGATGGAAAAGAACAAAGCTGGTAATTTCAGTCTGCTCACTTGCACACCAATTCCCTCTGAGCACAGACAAACATGTAGATAAGCACACAGCACAAGCTGATCCCACTTCTCACCAGTCTATCCCTATTGAAGTCAGAGGCCATTAAAGTGACCTGAGTACAGTATTTAAGTACTGTTTTACTTATTCCAGCAAGGAGTACCCAAGCACAGAGCACAATATGGCAGTGCAAAGAGCAAAAGACACAATACAGAACATTTTGATACCACATTGCCTCGTCTGGTTCAACTTTTGCTGCAGCGCAAAGGATTTCATTCCGGAGGTTTGTAACCCTCATGAAGCAGCTGGTATGTGTCACTGGTAGTGAAGAGGCAGCAAGACCCCACCTCATTGCTAGTCCCCACCATGTGTTTTCTAGTAAAGTAAGGTAAGGTAAACTCTGAACTGAGGTAACAGGAGATCAGAGAAATCTAAGCCAAAGGTTAAACCTCTCCACATCCCAATGACACTGAAGACCTGTTGACTGTGTAATCCTTTACAAGGATTGATACCAAAAGTATCAACAGTGTGGTATGTTCCACCAGCCCAGCAAAGCAAAAAGATGTTTCTTTGTTTTGTTGTCTCCATCCAATTCCTGGCCTTTATCCAATAGCTCAGAGATAAAATAAAAGTTCCTTAGTTACAGAGTATTTCCCAAAACTGGCCCCCATCACAAGGGCAGTCATATTCTCAGTTGGAGCCTTTAATTAATGACACATTGAGGACAGTTTGAGGAAGGGGGTTGTGTTCAAAGGAAACATTTTATTCCGCTTCTCAAATAGAGCAGTACTCAAGACTTTATACTGTAGGCAAACATACTGTCTTACTTTGAACATTACTGAAGTATTCAGCTAGTTTCATGGCTTGTCTGCCTATGGACAATTGTCTTCTACTTAGCTGAATTCAAGGGCTTTTGCTCTTCCTCCTGCCCCTAATCTGCTCATCAAGCAAGCAACTTTTTTTCTGAACAGCCAGTATCTTCTGCTGTTCTCACCGGAGTAAATTCTGAAGTTTGAAGATTCTGCTTCCATCAAATCTGACCTCAGAGACAAGTGGTAAGTCAGGGTTGAGGAGAATGGAGGAAAAACATAATTAAATGAAACTTAGAACCATCACAATAAGGAGGTGGATTTATTCTTTTTTAAAGATCAGGAGAAAGAGGATGGAGAAAGTGAATGAAAAGATAAAGGCCTTTGGTATTGCACAAAGTGGCCATCAAGAGGCCCGACTAAATTTTCATTATATCTTGATAGTCACTATAAAAGGAGAGGGCAATTCACCACCTCAGAATAATGAGGGAAAACACTCAATCTGAATTGCCCATAAATACACTGTACTTCAAGGCTTCGTGCTACTCAACATTTAAATGGCACTTTAAAAAGAAAATAAAGACATGAAGGAGAAGGTAAGATGTACCCTTAGGGGTAGATACAACACACCTGGGAAAAGCATTTGCCCTATCAAGAGCTAATTAGCAATGGAAAAAAATAATGTTTCTTACTGTTGGGATGTCTGTAAGCGGTGGTTTGTTATAAGCAGTGTCTGCTCCAGCGAAATTTGACTACATTACAGCCTGAGAAGCACATGCTTAATGTGTAACCTCCATCAGTGCTGCACAGGCTGGTTCCACCAGGGCTCAGCCATCTCCGTGCTCACTCTAACGCAGCAGCACTTGAAAGGTCCCTGCTGTGATCAGGGGGCTGCTCTACAAAGCTCTGTACAAATACTCACTGGGAAATACTCCTTGCTCCACCAGCAGCCAGCCAAACGGGCAAGACAGACAAAGGCAGGAGGAAAAGTACCGTGAACTCTATTTTATTTTATTTTTTTGTACAAGAAGCTGAGCCACAGAGAGGCGAGTGTGTGCTTAGAGCTAATCTGCTGTGCCAGTGATATAATCAACGCGCCTTTCTTGTTTACCTAGACATGCTAGGAGGTCCTGATGCCTTTGTGATCCCCAGTGTTAACTACACAGGCTCCCAGCCTCGTATTTGTTCAGATCTGAAAATAAGTAGCAAACCCAGCAACACACACACATCCCCCCCACCTCCAGTAACTGTTAGAAAGCAGCAGAATAAACTGAAACACACCAGTAATATTTAAACAAATACTCAAGCCCTTGGAGTTAGAGCAGAAATGAATCCTTACATTGATCTCCAATTCTGTCATTCCTAAAGATCTCTTTGAAAGACAGCTCTTGCATCCTGCCCTGATGGCTAAACAAAGATGGGCAGTTCTGGGATGTGCCAAGTAGAAATTTTCCAGCAGTGCCACCTACCAGTTCCCTACCATGGAATTACACAATCCCAGTCTAAGCACCCCTTGGGTGGGGGACAGAGTGGGACAGGCTCCATTACTGGGAGACTTTAAGACATTCACTGCATCACAAGTCCAACACACCTGGCCTGATACGCATGCAGCAGGGTCCACATCTTGGCTATGAAGTGGAATGCTGCCTTCAGAGAAATACCCTGGTACAAAGCAGTTTAAAAGCAGCTTTGAATTTAATGCATGAGAATGTGCTGCTCAACCTGCCTGAAGAAAAAGTCCTTCCTGTCTCATCTAAGCACATAGTGTGTTACCTGGCACTTGTAGGATGTTTTTCTGTAAATCAGGCTCGAGTTGATGTTTGTGGTGCAAACAGGCTCTTTGGCAGAGACTTTAAATAGGGCCAGCCAGACTTAAAAGGGGTGAAAAGTACATTCTTTGTAGCAGACATTGTTCTCACTCCAGCTCCCCACAACTTTCCCTTTTACTATATTTGCGCCAGGCAGTTCTCATTCAGCCTGACCCAGTACCGGCAAATGCTAGAAAAAAAAGTCTGAGCTGCAGAATCCATACTAGAAAGCAAACCAGCCACTAGGGTGACCTTAGTGTATACTTCCCATTAACTCCTCCTTCCTCTCCCATATCGTACACATTGCCAAGCAAAGGTAAAATGGATCCCTTGACATCTCAGATACACTTCCCTCTTGGAAAAGGGAACTGTTGCATACAGTTCAGCTCAGGATATAGCAAACAGCACTCCTGTTTTACCCAGCCTTCTATCCATGGTCCCTAACCACATCAACAGCTTCATTCTCCTGGGAATACCCAGAAGAGCTGATAGGTCTAATAATATCAGGCTCACCTTTCTTTAAATTACTGGAAGAGCCAGGGGCCCTTATCAAACTCGGCTCTACCTTATCACCTCCTCATTCCTTCCCTCTTGCTTCTGACATCCTCTCCTGTAGGTGTTTCACTGTCAGCTTTGAACAGCCAGATATTTTACAGACCTAATAAGAGCAGACAAACAACGCGTATGTCTGAATGATTAGCTGATAATCACAGACGTGGTCTGCCAAGTTTTTTTGAACACAGAAGCCCATTTCAACCTTCCTTCACCCCAGCATCCCACTGCCAAAGCCCACAAATCACATCAATGCAAGGAATGGGTGAAAAACAAAATCAAGCTCATATTGTCTGCCTTCAAATGGCTGCTAAATAATGCAAAGAAATGAAAACAATTTGGTTTGGATGATTGATTATAGGGAAATTGCTCATACCTCCAAAGTGTGGCACTTCCAATCACATCTTTGTTTCATTTGTCAGCAAAGAAATTAAGTCCCTCTCCTGGCACAGAGCCCGTGCTGTCCCGTTAGCTATGTTTGGCACACTCCACTGCCTTGCAGCAGCTTCTTGCCCCACTTCGACACCTTACCTTGCTCCACCAAAGCTGCCCAGCAACGACTGCCTGCGACGTGAAGTTCTGCTGCAATGGCTCAGCTCTTCCCCGAGGCAGTTCTCCCAGCTGCTCCCATTAACCCCCAGCCGACACGCCCCCCAATCAGCACAAAGTGTTTGCAGCCTTGGGAAGTTAAGAGGACACCCAGCACCTGAGGCTTTGCAGTCTCCTTCAAGAAGAGCTTCCCAAACTTGGCTTTCCCTCCTTCACCTCCATGTAATTACACAAGTTTAAACCAAGACATGACCTTCAGCTCTTGAAATGAGCACCAGTAACTGCCTCACACAAGAAAAAAAAACAGGGATGAAAGAGGTACGTTTGTGTCCATAAAGAGCAGAAAACAATCCCACTGGCATAAAACTACTTCTCTTTCAGCTCCTAAAATCCAGCAACAAAAGGGATCTCCTAGTCCTGAACTCTGCTATGACAGGCAGTAGTTTTCTATAATACTTTGAATTAATTTAGCAAGTTCCATTTTAAAAACAAGTTCTGATTTTTGCCCCCAGCATTCCCATTATGAAAGGCTGTTTCCGAACATTGCTGCTCTGACAGTTCAGAACTTTCTTTCAATTTCCTGCCTAATTTATGCCTGGCCAGCTTAGTACTCATGTTGTTACACCAGTGTTCTTCTTTGGTTTAAAGAGTTCCCTTTCCTCCTGATGCTTGCTCCATGATGATATATTAACAGAGCTGTCACATAAGGCACGTTTAACCTAGTTTTACCATTAAAAGATAAAGACTTCATCTAATTATAGATGGATTTTTAACTCCTCAAGGAAGAGGCTGTGGTTTTATATTATGCTTAATTCTAGATACGTATGGCAGAAAGACATTGCATGGGATCATCAGAGGCAGGATCAAATATACTTAAATAACTATTTATCCTAATAGCTGTTTGTCTAGTCCATTCCTAAAATTCATTAAGAAAGGGGATGCCACATCTTTCCTAGACAGCCTCCTTCAGTGTTTTACCCCTCTAGGGATTAGAAGGATTTTCCTAATAAACATCTTAAACCATCTTTACTATGAATTCAAGTACTTGCTTTTCCTTACACCAGTGACCGTGAAAAACACTTCATCATCAGCCTTTTGATAAGTACTATTTATGTGTAGGAAGACTGACAGCATCTCATCATTCCTCTCCTAAAATGAACAAATGCAGCACCTTCAATCTTTATTCATAGGACTTGTTCACCTCTCCTCTTATCATTTCTTTGGGGTTTTGGGGTTTTTTTTTTGATTTGTGGTGGGGTCTGTTTTATTTTGTTTTGTTTTTCACCCTTGACTCTGTCTCCAGATTTCTTAATAGTTGTAGACAAAGTTTCACATCAGTTCTGGGCACCTACTCTTGGCTGAAGCTCTGCCAGCCCCAAGCAGGCAGTAATAATTGCCTCTCCTATCTGGCAAAGAACACTCTTGTTAATACAGTATTGGATACAATGAGTTGTTTTGCAATAACGTCACAGGGTTGATTCATATTCTACCTGTGAACTAGCGCAACCCTGTCCTCTCCTGCCTTACTGCTGCCTCATTGTGCATTCCCCGCTTTGTGTTTGTGTATTCTGCTTTGCCTGCTTAAAAGGAGCACTTTGCACTTGTCTTAATTTCATCTCTTCTGCTTTCAGGCAAGGTCTCTCATTTGTAAAGATCGTTATAAGTGCTGAGCCTTTCTAGCAGGGGCTTGTATTTACCTGCCACAATAACAGGCGGTGTTTGAGACCTCCAGACAACAAGGCTATGAGGTACACACTGCAGAAGCACGCTGCCCTCCAGCACAGCTCAGCCAAGATGCAATCTCCGGACTAGTTACATTGCTCTTGCAACTAATATTCTCATAGTCCTGATTTTCAGACAATAATTCCTCTAAAGGGGATCACATACCTTCTCCTGAGCAATCTTCTACCACAGCATGATCTAACAACACTTCACAAGATTTGCTTTTCGGACCTCTTTGGCCAACCACCTAAACCTTCCCCTCTACTACATGACACTTGTTTTCTGCTCTGTGGCCCTACTCACTCCTGACACCTAAATCAGTGACAACCTTGAGATGGGACCTCCGCTTTCCTTGAAGCACTAGCATGACACTGTCCAAAGCTGGAATACACTACGACAAACTCTAAAACAGGTTTCTTTTAAAGACAGATCAAATAAGGCGTAAAAAACCTAAATTTACCTTCTGGTCATTGTGTCTCTACAGCACAAGGTCCTCTTCTGTTCTCCTTCCCACCTCCAGGAAGGTTGGCCAGGGCACTACAAAGCTCTCAGGAGTCTCCCAGCCTGCACTGCCCCAGGATGAGTGTATTGTAGAGCCAGGTCTTCAAAAAAGATCTCTGTGACAAAGGGCACTTCAGGAGAAAGAGCCCTGGGGCCTAGCCAATGCCTTTTAGTAAAAAAAGTCATCCCAGTGGTCAAGGAACAAGGAAAGTAAATTCTTTCTCCCCCCACCCACTTTCATTTGTTTTGACCCTTCCCCACCACCTCACAGCTCAATTTTGTCAGGAAGGACAGGGACCTTTAAAGCTGTCGAGTTGTGAAGAGCAGAGCTTTCTAGATTGTATTTCCCTGAAGGACACAGCCCTGTCCTAGCATGCTTTCACCCGAGGATTTCAAAGTGCATCCCAGGGCTATTACCTCTCTTAGCACTTTAATGCGACATGGGGGCATTATAACCTGGAGAGGTTGCCTCAGGTCATTCCTTTTGGAGGCAATGAGGCCAACAGAAAGCTAATGAGCATCCAGCTTACAAGGGGCACTAAACTCGGAACCAGAACTAGCACGACAACAGGTTTAACACAGTACATAATACAGGTTAAGTCTTGGACTTGTCATGTCAATCCTCTTGGGGTTGGCTGTGTCTCCTCAGGTAGTGGAGGAGTTCGAAGCTGGGTAATTGCAATCTTGTATCTCTTAGAGAGGCCTTCATTGCACAATGAGAGCCACGATCCTTCCCTAGAGGCTATCAGCTGGTTACCAAACAAATAATAAAACTCCAAAATCCTGGGGCAGTGTGGTGCTAGCGTTAGTGTGCCTGTAATGAGGGAGAACAAGCAGTGTATCAGCAGAAGCGCTGGACTAAGTGGAGCAAAATGAAATCAGGTAGCGCTTGCTGCTCCTTGTAAGAGTGATCCTTCAGGATTTCTCTGGAAAGCTTCTCTGAACTACGACCGTGGACAGAATGCTGATTCCAAGCCCAGCTTTTCTCACCCATCGGCGTTTTCCAACTGGCATTTTCTTGTGCTTGCTCAAGCATGGAGCAAGCTTTCCTCCTCTCCCCCTGGAGCTGCCTGCTCTCGTTCTCACGTCTGCTCCCCATTCACACTAACATAGGGCAGGATCTTTCCTGCTTGCCAGAGGTGTGAAGCCAATGTAAATTACTTTCCCTTTTGCATTGAGGGAAAGTCTTATTATCAACCTGTCAGATTGAGACAGCTGCCAAGATTCTTTATAAGAAGAATTAAATTAGACTCAACCTCAACAGATAGATTCTCATCCTTCTTTGGGAGGCCCCATGCAGGGTTTTGGCCTTTGCCAGCAGCAGCAATGTAGATCAGCAACTTTTTTTTCTCTCAGCTAAGCTTTATCAGTCAAAGCCAAGTATGTGGGAGAGACTGCAGCAGCATAAAACAGTCCACTAGCGTCAAACAGTAGGTCATAAGAAAATTGTTTCCCAGGCTTTTAGCCAGAGACATCTCACAACGAGCCGCCAAAGGAATTACTTGGTTTCATCCTTGAAATGCGGCCCTCTCCAAGATTAGAANCCCTCTCCAAGATTAGAAATTGGTGGTCAGTAGAGATCAGCTCAGCCCCCAAAGCACTTGGCATGCCAAAAGAGGACAAGACAGTACCCCTCATAGATAAATGAAAAAGGAATTTTGCATGACGGAACAAGATTATCTGCTTTGCAATCCAGCCAAGACGCTGAAAGAAAACACATCTTCCCCTCTCTGGCTTAGTAGGTTCCCTCCACAAATCACACACTCCACTTCAAGGTAGAAGTGGTGGTTCTGGCACTGCTGTGGCTGTGGTCAGGTAAGGTTTCACCATTGTTTTTGTGGGTTGCTCAGTTGACTTCTCAAGCATTGAGTATCAACATATTTGCTTGTGTTATGAGGCCTGCTTGGTTTGCAAGCCACAGTTATGGGGCTGGTGTTTAAATCCATGTGAAATTCAGCAACCTCAGGCTCCATAAGCTGTCTGCATTTTGTCTTTCTATACATGGGTGGAAAAATACTTACCGCACATCAATAAAATTAATAGCTCCTCAGATCCCTTCTTACCTTGCTCCTCCATCCTCCAAAACGTCCACAGCCTGCATACTACCACAAACTAGCTGTGTGGTGGATTTGATTTAATATGGTGACAAAACACTTGCGCTCCAAGTCTGGAGTTCTCCTGCATGTTCTCTGCTCTGCAAGGTTTCACCTATCTTGCACTAGCTTTGACCTAATTCTCACTGAGTTCATGCTGGTGGATCAGAGGCTGTGCAAGAGCAACTTTATTGCTCTTCCCTTTGAAAGGTTAGCCTGAAGTTAATGGCTTAGAAAAGAGGGATGAAGATCGGTAGTCATGCCAATCCCTTCCAAAGGGAGAGGCCAAAGGATGGCAATGTTGGTCTAACAAAGAACAGCAATGGAGCTTGCATGATTCCACCCATTTGGCAGATGGCAGCAGTGACGTTAAAAAGAACAGAGTGCAGAATTCATGTCCAAGAACTTCAACAACCTCCTACACAAAATCCTAATGGAAAAAGATTCCAAATAGGATGCCTGAGTTTTTCCATAAGCACCTGGCCAGCATCTAAACCCAAAGGGATAGGAAATGGATCCTGAGCCAAGTCTCACCAAGCATAAAAGAAAGGAAAGGAGCAACAACTAAAAGGATTGTGCATAATCTATGTAG
>WEIS01083742.1:11044-35413 GCA_013389965.1 Todus mexicanus
GGGGAAAAAACAGAAGGTAAAAAATTATAACTGTCTTGAAAGCAAGCTGCAATTTTGTGCCATAAATACTGGAAAGACCCAAAGATGTGAGCAAATCCCCATCTTGAACGTAGAAGATTCATTCAGTTTCAAGAAGGTGGAGATCATGGACAAGGAATATTTTCCTGGTCATTACTGTTCTGCAGAAGCAAGATACAACCAGCTGAGATTATTTGCCACAGTGCCCCTGGATGACATGGATGGACAGGGAAAGCATGGCCTCAGAACACCGCAATGGTTCAGACCAGCAAACTTACTTCATGTGACAATCCCTTCTTTCCCTGCTTCTGCAGCCATCCCTGGTCACCTCAGCAACTCCTCTTCCCTAGGAAGAATAACCCCCTCCCTCCTCAGTGCATGAAAACCGTACAGATAAGAGAAGCAGCAGAAACAGAAACAACAGAGACAACATTTTTTGTTCTCTCAAAACCCTCAAAAGGCAATTTATAGCCAACAGCTTTTCTGATGGGAAAGGAGAGCTGTTACTTGAATACCCTTGCACCCTGGCTGTGATCCTCACTGCCCTTACAGCTACAACACTGGCTGCAGCTCTGTAGGGGGAGGTTTTATGAAAGTCAGAAGTGGTAAAGACAGGAAATTAGGAGGTGGCAAGAGTCTTTCATTCTCTTATCATTTCCATCCCACTCCTATAGTCTGCTAACTGGGATATGGCTCTGCAGGGTCACAGCTGCATTAGCTAGCTCCTGTGCAAATCACACGGACACACAAACTCTCACACTCCCATGGAAACATGTGCCTGGCCTACGCTGATGATTTGTCTCATGCAGAACTAACACGTTTGAAGATCTAATTATCACAAAGCTCTAAACATTGTGGAGTGGACTTTCAGCCTTTGCTTATCAATGCCCAACTGCTCCCACTGATCTCTGCTCTTGGAGCAGCAGTTTGTTAGCTGCAGGAACCGTCTGTCATTTTGAGCTCAGGAAATAAACTAGAAGAGGTTCATTGCAGGATTTGACATCTCCCTGCCAGAGGCTCAGATTTGATGCCCAAATCTGAGTCCCTGACATTCTGGATTATTTGGATTCTTGTCCCATGTGAGTCATGACAAACCATAGCTCTTTCCAGTCACTTCATGGTCTGGAAGGTTACAATTTCTACTGAGGATCAATGGCATGTGAAAAGGCATCCAGCAGCTGCATGAAGCCCCCCTCAAAAAAAAAAAAAAAATTAAAAAAAAAATTCCCACCTTCCTTCCTTATGTTCTGGACATAAACANAAATCAAATTCAGATCCTTTTCCCTTGTTAAATCTGTCCTTTCCCAGTGGTCATGGGCAGCACTGAGGTCTTTATAGCGTTTTTTAACACAGCAGAATTTCATGCCTTAGAATTCTGGAGAGGAAAGGCAAAATAAAACAAATTCGCTCTCACAGCACAACACATTGGTATTACCTGGCAATATGTCTGCTTTATACAGAAATCTTGCCCATTATGTACCTTTCATACTTTTGGCAAAAGAATTCATATTTTCAGAAGCATTGAAATAATTTTCTTCCTTTATTACTTTCAGTTTAGCTTTTGTAGTAAGAAAAAAAAGAAATGAAACCTAAAAGCCAGGGATGTTTCCATTGAAATCAATGTGCTTGCACCAGTGAGAAACTACATTGGACCAAATCATAACTAGTCTGCTAACCACCATGAAAATAACTTTTTTGAGAGCACCATCTCCTTTAGGGTCATGCCAGCTTCCATGAAACTGAAGTTAAAAGATGTCTGATTTCACCAGAAGGTGGATCTGGTCTGCAACAAAAAATTCTTCCCGTCCAGCAGCAGGAATCTAAGTCCAATCTCTGGAACTTTATAATCTCATTGCAAAATATCACTTTACCTGTTATACATCTTCTGTCACCTTGTGAGGTAGAGCCCACGCCCCCAAAGATGTCAGCTAGAGCAGCCCTATACTTTTGTGACATTTTTGAACTTGGTTGGAGCTCAAAGGCCAGGGAAGGAGGGGAGGGGAAGGAAAATAATTTCTTATTTGAACTTCAGCTCTAGTTCAATTACAGCCTGGAGGAAAAAGCTCAGGTTGATTTCATTTTATCCCAATGGTCTATTTCTTCTTTAATCTGCCCCTCATCCTTGTATCTGTTATATAGACACAGAGAAAATCAAGAAGGTCTTAAACCTGCAGTCCCTCATTAAATAAGGCTCAGAGGCCTTCCAGGCCAAACATAGATGTGTCTTTATTTCATTTCATCCATGTATAGCGGGGCTTTCAGAGACTTTAATCAGCACAATGACACTACAATAAAGATTATAAATTAAAGAGCATTTTTGAAACCTAGCCTGGTTTCCCTATGATAAAAAAAAAATCATAACTTTAAAAAGGTGAAGAAACACTCCCTGTACTGTGTTGTTATCAACAGACAATCCCTCTAGCTCAGCACTCTGGCACACACACAAAGCTCACAAGATAGTAATCAACTAAGCATTTTGCTAAACCACTTAGAAAGGGAACATCTGGAGTTGAGATTCAATTGTCCAGAACTAGCTGCCTGATAATTAATATTTCTTCAAATGGCTCTTCTATCAAGGTGTCCCTCCTGTTTCACCAGCAATTCCCCTGTGGCTTTACTACACTACTTAGTAGTTGCTCATCCTTCAGCCCAAGCCTTGTATAGAAAAATAGAGACAGGTAACTGGAGAAGTTATGTCTCAGCATTGTCTCAGGCACATTCAGCAAGACTAAGAATGAAAAACATAACTTCACTTCAACAGCAACAGGAAAAAAATACACTTGAAGAAATGTTCTAGGAAATATATTTGGTTTACCTCTGATGGACAAGTGCAAAGAGGATGGATTCACTATCATAAAACCTCATGAAGATTCTAGTTCTAATATCTGCACTTGACAGCTCTGAAGGGTCCCATCCTTCAGAGATCTTTGGATTGTGCTCTGGTGCAACTGAGAAACACATCTTTTACCATCACTAGCTAAGCCAAGCCCTCTATCTCTGTCTAGCTTACAAGTGCAAGTTCAGGCTCTTCAAGCATAAACTAACATCTATATAATTGCTCCTCACTTAGTGGTTGTTGCTTCTTAATGCAGCTCTAAAAGCATGTCCAATTGAATTGCAAATATTTCACTCTCACTCTGAGTGCTGGGCAGCAAGGGAGTCCCTTCAGTTGTCTGAAATATATCTCATTTCAAAGAAGCCTTGCTTTCTAGTTGCAGGGAAACAAAATAACTAGACTAGAGGGAACGCACAGACCCTACATCAAGCAGAGATGTGTCCATAAATATTGATAGTTCATATGCTAAGTATTGGTAATGAGCAGCTGGATATCTTCATCCAAGAAACTCTTGATACTTGTCAAGTTCAACTGAGTTTGTCCACTGTTTGCTTACCTTTATTTTTGTCCCAAACTGTCTCTCCATGGCAGGACTGAGCACTGGTTTAGAGTCAGTCCTATTTTCACAAGTCTGTCCCAGGGCATCTTCACTGCTGTTGTCATTGAGCTCTGCCCCAGGAAAGGGCAAGAAAAATCAAAATGTCCACACAAGTCCAGCTATGTCTATTCGGTTTCAAGTGCATTTCCAATCTCTTTAAGCTTCCAACAGGGAGAAAGGGATCTGATTCTATGCAATCTCATTCACACCTCTTCTACTGCTGTGGAAGCACGATGCTGACTTCTCAACAAACATAGCCCCATTCCTCAGGGTCTCTGCATTGCTTGCTTAGCTGAGAGCCATCGAATTATGTTCAAATCACACTAAGACAAGAGAAAAATCAGAATGTGCCCCTTTCATACCTGACTTTTTTATTTATTTGCTTCTAATAGAATTTATCATCCAGAGGAATTCCAGTTTTTACAGAGCTGCTTCTTTTTCCCCTTTGCAATTTGGGTCAAATCCTATCACTGAGCTCTGCCAAATTTACTGTAAGATTAGCATTGCTGTCCCCAGCCTAGTGGGGATGTGACAAGTAAACATTGCTGAGCTGTGCCCCAAATCTGAGCTGAGAACACCAAGAAGGCTGTGAAAAAGAGCTGAGGCATCATAGTCCAGCTCCAGGGAGCCTGAGGCTGGAAGGGGACGAGACAGGCATAGACCAAAGGAGAGCTGGAACAGTCCCTGCAAGCTCCACATTTCTGATTATGCCAGAGCTGCTCACCTTGGCAACTGAGGGCTGGTGCCAGCTACACCACCTTTAAATCTCCCTGGAGACTTAAGACTCCCTTGAGTCTTTAAACGACTCAGTCAATATGTGGAGGCCACACACCTTGGAGCATATGGCACATGTGCTGACTAACACTGCTCACGCACACATGAGCTGGGCTGTTGAGCCTTCCAGCCGAGGAGTTCAATGCAGGCCCGGCTGCTGTGTCATATTTTTAATGTGTGGCATAAAAATAGAAAAGCTGTAATGAGTTTATGTTTTCAAATAGGCTTCCAGCTGTGCCACCTGGAAGTTAAAGAGATATGGGAGGACAAAAACCAAACCATTAGGTCATAAAAGTTCTAAGAGAAAGCCAGCCAGCATTTGATAACCCAGGTCTCTGTTCTCCAAGGTGTAAGTGATGAGAGCACTCTGCATTCTATGGAAATGCCTGCAAATTGCTACAGGCAGTGAGTTTCATGCTCTTGGAGTAGGCTCAACAAATTGCCTCTTGGTAGGGAATAACAAATCCAGAAAAAACCCCAGTAACATTACCTAATAGCCCTGTGAGACTGTATTTATTCTCCATATCAGTTCTAGAGCTGAGACTCGCTGGCTTCCTTCCCCTACAACAGTCCCACTCTGGAGATAATTTCCATCTCTCACATGAGGGATACCTGAGCTGTGGGTTCATATAGCAGCTAGGGTTTCATGGACTGTAGTGAAGAGACACTTGTGGGAGACACTTGGCAAATAGATGGTACAGAACAGCCAACAGATAGTCTTCTCCCTTTCACAGCCTCTAATGAGCCCTTTGCTTATCAGAACAGCAAGGGAACAGACATCCCTCCAACCCCTCCAGCACATAACTGTCCCCTCTCTGAGGGCCAGGAGATGAAACCATAAGCAATGAGTTACAAACATGAAGTATTTCTGAACTCATTTGTCTGCTGATAGGATTCAGGCCTTATTCCAACCTGCAAATGGGATATGCTTCACTAGTTTTAAATCACTCAGCAGGTGATAAGTGGTTAACGCCTGGAGCCCTGAGGTGCCTTCAAAACATAATTGCTTATTAAAATAAAACAATAATTAAGTGGAAGACACAGAACCTTGTGATTTCTGAAATCTGGATCATTTTTTATAATGAATCTCTGAGGCGAGGAGCAGAAAAGGTGTAGCCAATAAACAAGGGAGAAGGGCTGAGTGAGACCTGACGGCATGCACTGCTTTGGCAGCTGAGGAAGGGAAGAAGTGACAGGACTTGAAAGTACACATGGAATGGATGTTCTAGGATGCCACCACCGTGAAGGCAAAGCTGCATTTGATGAGACGGGAGGCATTCAGTTTTGCAAGGAGGGGGATGTAGTTCAGACTCTAAGGATCCAAAACCAAGATGACCAAGGCATCTTTTCAAAGTGCTGGGGGAAAGAGAAAGGGATTTATTGGCAACACAGCTCCTGCCTTCTTGTGTGGCCATAACCTTGATAATATCGATGGAGGGTCACAGCTTCTCAGTTCTCATTAGGCTCCAACTAAACTGTCTCAGTAACTCTCACCTAGATCAGGCCCTTCTGGAGTCAGTGTAAATCAAATTTCTCACTCTCCTAGTACCATCTGCCAATGAATGATCTTGTCTGTGTGAGAATCTGTATGCCAGAAACTCAAACAGGACATCCCTCAGAGTTTTTGATATCAAAAATCTGAGGTGCCAGGAGATGTTTTATATTCCTGCATTCCCCCTTCCTTCTCTCCCTCCAAGCAGCGACCAGAAGACTCCATCTCTTTTTCAGGTGAGATCTGCCCAACCCTGCCCACCTCAAGAGCTTTGATTAGTGAGAGTAAAAAACACTGAATTAACAGTTCAGTAAGTAAATACCTGATTGCTTTCATCCTCTTCACCACAGTGTGAACTGTGTAGTTTTAATCATGCCTTTGGGCTTAATCCCGATTATTTAATTGCGAACTGCAAGAACATATCATTACTTACAGTGCCATACGAAGCTATTACTCAGTCCTCCAGGTCAGCAGGTGATGAGGGAATCCTCATGTGTTACCATCTTGCTATGCCCCTGCTTCTCATACAGTGACAAACTCCTGCAAGCCCTGAGCTAAGAATGAATGAGAAAGCATCAGTATAATTTAGGTCCTATACTTGCAGACCTTCCATCTTTGCACACTCCTTGCAGATATAATGGGGGTTGGATGCAATCTCCAGAGGTCCCTTTCAGCCCCTAACATTCTGTGATAATCCCACAGAAGAGGAGCAGGGATTGACAAGTATTATCATATACCCTTCAAAGACATGTCTTGTTTTACAGGCTCACAACAGACAGTAGTGGGGAGCTGGTGTTCCATGCAGAGGGCTGTCCCATATACCAGGCAGAGAGTATCAAGCTCAGTTTGGTTATGTAGGAGCTTAAAAATATTTTTTTCTTAATTAATCCACAGATAGCACATTAAAAAACTACCTGATATTAATTTGCCCTTTGTTAACAACCTCAGCAGAGGGTCAAGGCTGGAGTAGGCAATGGAGAAGTTGTCTCTGGAATTAACTTCTTACCCTCTCCTTCCAGGCCAGAGTAAGGAGAAAACCAGACTCCACTGTCTGCCCTACAGCTGTCCCCAGAGCTCCCCATACTGGCAAGAGATGCCAGACAATTTTGGCTTCAAAACATTTCCACATTAAATATGTCTTCCAGCACTTCAAACAGATCTCCGGCCTCAGCGAGCAGGAAAAAGGCAGCAAGCAGCTAAACACAGAGCCTATTTTTAACCTTCTTCTTAAGGAAGAAATTATTCATAACCTGTATGCATGCAGTGCCTCGGATACAAGACAGGCTTGGCTGCAAATGCTCCTTAATGGAGCTGCCAGCTCCCTCCTTTCTGCCCGGGGAAGCAGGGGCTCTTCTTGCCGTTTTACAAGGGATTGCAGGGAAACACTGAAGATGTGAGATTATCTGTTTCATGCCCACCTACGTATGTCGTGGCTCCTGTGGTAGAAGAGGAAGCAAGGGCTTTGAAGGACATCTTAACTTTGGCACTAGTTGCCCATCAACCATTTCACCCCACTCACACTCACAATCATCCTTGTGGCTTTTTTGCAGCCGCACCATGAGTACACTGAGCTCTGCACCCTTATGGGATATCCTCTTCTGAAACAAAGACATTAGCTTATCAAAAGGCAATTCACATTTCTCACTAGTTTTTTCTCCACATGGGAAAAGTGCAAGTTTCCTGCACTTGGAAATCCTTTTCTTGCAGCCCTCTCACTTCTCATAGCACTTACATCCTTTGCTGTAATCACTGGTGAGACGCTTCTGGCCCAGCAAGGGCACAGATCACTTTGAACTGCAGCTCTGATAATTGGGTTTGGCAGGCAATATTTGGCTTTAAGACCTCTCTCATCTTTTTTATTTCACTTTTATAAAGTAAACACTCAAGTATTTCAACTCTGAATGTAAAAAACCCCTCGACTATTATGATCATCTAATCTGACCTCCCACTTACCTGTGGATGTAAAAATTCACCCAGTGGTTCTTTACTGAGCTCAGGAACTTCTAGTTGAGCTGGGTTGCCACCTTCAGAAAAGTGATCTGAACTTGATATATTGGATTTAAGCAACAGAGAGCTTACTGCATCCCTTAGGCAACCGCTCCAGGGGTTCATCATCCTGTTGTTAAAAACATCCATCTCATTTCCCAATTGGAAATCAATGTTAGACAAACACAGACATTGGATCTTGTACATCCCTTTCTTCACTGGTCTAAAAAGACCTTAGCATTTGGTATTGTTCTATACTTTCCCTTGAACTGTGAACAGGCTACTCTTACTGTCTACGTGGTACACAAGCTTTAGCATAGAATACACATAACAGATATACAGCAGCTCTAAAATATCCTGGTTCTTCATCAGTCTTTGCCCAAGGAATTTGGCTTTTCAGTATTTCTCTGCTAGGAGAGCCCCTCTCCCATGCCTGTCCCTAAGATCAGGCAGCTGCTTTCATGCTCTAGTATATTGGCCAACTCAGAGGTGCTACGTGCCACTGACCTCATCCTAACAGCTCTTTTGCTCATATTATGCATGAAGGCCAGGTTAACAAATGTGTTTTTGGCTTGTATTAGCCTAAACCTCCTGCTGTGCTTCAGGCTCCAAAAAGCTTGTGACACCATTGTAAAAACATCCCATTTGGTTTAGCTGTTTAAAATTAGACTAGAGTCTCCAGGTCCCTAGGGATGGATGCATGCATTGGGGAGAAGAGAAGAAAAGAGAAAGAGACAAAGCATCAGAAGTCAGCCAAAATACTTGGGCTCTGAGCTTAGCTCACGAACAATTGCAAACCATGCTTTCAGTCTGCTGCTTAAGGACTCCTGGGATCCACAGACCACTTCTAAGAGTTAATAACAGGTAGTTAAGAGAGTAAATAGAGCCATGAATTCTTGCACAAAAATTCATCATGCCACACAAAAAATTTCCTGGCCCAAATTGCAAGTGGGGATAAGACCCATTGCAAATAGAAAATGGGTGCAACAACACAGCTGAAGGGGAGCTTATACTCCTTGTCACCACAACAAAGAGCATTTGCTTCTCAGTGTGAAAAAAATACACAAACCCCACACCTCAGTTAAAAAAACCCCAGAAACTTCAGCTATCCCCAGAAAACAACTGGAAAAATAAAAGTATCTAATCAGAACACAGCTTTTTCTAGTTGCTTACACCAGACCAGCAGCTCTCACACATAACTCCCCCCAGAAATAACACTACAGAGAAAGAAAAACATCACAGGCAACACAGAAGAAATAACTATTTAAAGGGCATCAAAGCCAGCAACACATATCACAGCTAAGGTCAGCTAGAATTTGGGGAGAGGGAAACCTACCCAAAAATCCCCATCAAAAAGCCTCCTTTCCTGACACCAGCAACTCTAAAACACAGACCCTCTCACATGAGTCTTTTCTGTGTGCAGACGAAATTGAGGTAAGTGATGCAGTGATGTCCAGCAGCTGGGCCACTTTGCTAGCCTGGAAGTCCCTGCTCTCAGCAGAGCAGTTGGGTGCCCTCTCCCAGGTGGCTGAGAGTCCTGTGATTAGCTCCTTCCACCCAAATTTCTTCCATGAGCTCTTCACTCCAGCAAGAAGGAATACAGCATGTACTGAACTTGCTTTTGTGTGGAGGGAGATAGTACAGGTGGGATGGATTAACCAGAATACAAATAAAAAGACTAAGGTGCAGCAAAACAACAATAATAAAAATCCACCTGTATCATGAGCTGTGAAAAATCTCTCCTCTCTATCTTCAGCTACTGTGGTGTATGTACATCTCCATCTTTCCCATGGCTATCAGTCCCACACTGCTAGCCTGAAACTTCTTTTCCTGAAAAGAAATATGAGGCAAGCCCTCTTTTTTTTTTTTTTGAGAAAAAGGACAGAGTGAACTTCATATGAATGCATAAAACATAACTTTTATTATCCCCGCATCTGCTTTCCCATCGGATGGTACATATTTGCAGAGCAGCCCTTGGAGGCGAGGGAAAAGAAAGAAAGAGAGAAAGTTGCCGTGAAGAAATCTAAAGTGATGGGAAGATCCTTGGGTAGCTGTTGTAATTTATAATCAGCCCATTTAGTATGGAACACTAATGCACAGCTGCTGAGCAAACTTGTCCAATATGTTTCTGCAACAGCAAAAAAGGCCTCTGAGGTCATCTTGGCGCCTATGTTATGCTACAAAGAAATTGTCTAATTGCAGAAGCTTGTATAGTCTTCAGTATTAACCTCTTTCCCTCACAGCCAGCCAAGCAACACAGCTCTCTTGTTTAGAAAGCCTGGAGCAAGAGGGCCAAGAGAAAATGGATGAATAAATCCAACATGAAGAGTCTTTTACTGTTGATTGTAGATTTATATTGGGAATAATCTTTTGCCCCTGAGCAGAGTACTAGACCAATGACACAAAGCAGGACTCACCTTAAGACTAACAATGTTTCCAAGCTCCTTTCTTCCATCCAGCTTGCCAGCCTCTGTCACAAAATCTCTACCTTATTGTATAGGGGCTGAATCTTTAAATTCCACTGGCCCATGTGTTCCCATGGTTTTAACACGCTCAGGGCCTTATGATTTCAGATTCAGAAGGACCCTGATCCTGCAGACAAAACATAAGTAACTTGAAGGAAGGCCCAGGACAGGATGAAGAAGAGAGGGCAAAGCCCAGGAGAGTGCTGCAGTGCTTAAGCAGAACAACCCCACCGGAGTCCTGAGCTTTAATGTACTGTTTGATCCTTGTGTGCAGGGAACTGGACAGTGGCTCAGGCAGCTCTCAGGCTGGATGCTGATGGAAACTATTAGTAAAGCAGCCCAGTGACTCTGGAGAAGCCATAAAGCTTGAAAGTAACTTGGGGAGGTGGCTAAGGAGACCTGTGAGCAGGAGTTTCTCCTTGCGGCTTCTAAAGCATCATCATCACAAGCTGAAAGGAAATTACTTCTGTCTCAGAAGTCTAGGGCATATCTGCAAACTGGAGGTTATGTGCAAATGGGCCCCAGCTAACAGCCAGATCCCAGATGAAAAATCAATGAGAGCTGAAATTTCAGTTCTTAAGGGTCTACATGAGAATTTCAGTTCTCAGAATTTCCACTTTGCTAAGCTTGCATCTCTGAAAGTTGGGTCTGAAGCAGGCCTCAACACTCGCTTTTAACTTCTGTAACCTGCCTGGCATCCACCCAACACTAGAATCTCTTGTTGTCTCTCTTCACATTTGGCTCAGGCCACACAAATCCCAGCTTCAGGTTAAGTGAGCATTTTGTGAACTATTCAGCAAGGCTGGCTTGAGCTTCAATTTGCCGATCATTTGTTTTCTGTGGGACGAGGTCAGCCAAACTCACCCACGCGATCTGAAGGCTGGCTGCTCAGCTAGAGGGAAGGTAAAGCTGCGACAGGCTCCCTGTGCTCGAAGTCACGAGAAGTTTGGGATTGCTCAAATGTTGTAATTGGCTGTTGACAATCTTTAAAAACAACCAACTGTATATAGAAGGCAGAGCTTGTGATTTTAGTTGTAAGCATGCTAAATAATATTTAATTACTTAAATAATCTTGTACATGTTGGATACTATCGTAACACAGCCTTATAGGAATGTTGTTTTTTCAGTAACCTCTCAGAAGCCTCTGCAAGAAAATGGAAGTACCAATGAACATTGAACACTTGTCAATGCAGATGGTGCTGAGATTGTTAATCAGAGAAGGACAAAAAATTATGGCTGAGCAGGCACCAGTCTGTCCACAAACCCTTCTCCAATTAAAAGGAAAATAGACATGTCAAGGATAAAGCAAAGAGTTCCCAAGGTATTAAATCTTGTCTAATTAGCAATTGCTAAGAACCAGTGAGCATTTTGATTTGGATGAGTTTGGAAAACTCTATGTTAACAAAACTATGTCAGAAATTGAAGTTTTTCTAAGAGATCATGCCAATAGAAAGACTTACCTAGACTAGCAGTTCAGTTTGGAAGAGCCCAGATCTTCCCCAGTGGTGTTATGTATCAGCCCATGAAGCAAATTCGGTTGCAATGGGCTAGTTATAGTGTGACACTGAAAAGGAGGGGAACTTAAACAATGAATCTGCTAGACTACTCATGATGTCTGTTTGTAGTCTTATGTTTGGATTAAGGTCACCAGAACAGTTTTGACCTTTATTTTTGCTGAACTTGCTCTCTCTAACATACCCAGTCCCTTAGATAATTCACAATTTCTACTAAGCACAAGAGGGTTCTTTCCTGTTGATCCCTGTCTGCTGCCAGACTGGTAACAGCAACAGGATCCAAAATTTTTTTAAATTATTTTTTAATTTTTATTTTCATTTTTTAATTGGTTTGTTGTTCCATGGTTTAATATTTACTTTGCGTTTGTGACCACAGCTGTCAGCCTGTGCCTTCAGAGCCTGCGATCTCCTCTTGCACCTCCCAGCCCAGCCTGGGACTGTTTGGCTTCTGAACTCTGGACTGACTGCAGGCAGTCTGATGTGACCATAAGTTGTTGTGCTGCTACTTCAAAGCTTACAGTTGCAGTTATTTTCATAGCTACAAGAGGGTGACATTGTCACACATAGCTCGGCATTAATGCCATTTTAACCAGAAGACATGTTCCCTATCTCAGTCTCCTCATGGTACTCATAAGGTAAGAAAGATTATATGAAGTCTACAAAGGTGACAGCTTATTGAACCTGAACTTGAAAGTTCAGGGAGGAAGGATCCCTGGTTTTACCAGCACTTCTAAAATTTACCTCCTTCCCAACCACTGTAGCAATGGGTTTATTTGAAGCTTCAATAACTTACACGATAATTCAGTCTATTAGTTTTCCTTTTGAAATACAGCTAGAGTCCACATATGAAGTAAGTTATGCCTGAGTCATTTTCTCTTATTTCTGGGACCTGCTATCAGTTTTCTCATGACAGATATTTGGCTCCATCTTGCTATAAAAAAATCATTAAAAAATTCAAGAAAAAAGCATCTTTAACTCTTCAACTCTTGAATCAAAACATCCTCATTTGAATGTCAGAGCAAAAGTCCCAACATCAAAGAAGAAGAAAAAGGAAGAACAGGAAGAACAAGGATCATTTTACAGATATTGGTAGATGAAGAAGCTGAAAAGAAGATTTTGTGGAACCACTTTAGAGAGGATATGAAATCTCCATGGGGAATTTACTAAAGCAAACAATGCAGCTATTCTGTAGCTTATTGAGGCATATGGAGGATCAGGTCTTCAGCCTCTTTCAAGCTTGTTTCCGCACTTAAAATTGCACTTGTTATCCACAAAACTGGCTGCAATTACTGTGCCAGAGCAGATTGGGTCATGACTACATCATTGCACACCCAGCCCCAGGAAAACCAGATGTAAATTCAGACTGTTTCATTTTGCATGTGAAAATGGAAATTTTCTATCAAAAACTATGATCCTTATTGCCTCACCCAGTAAGCCAGCCAGTTTGGAGTGTGAAGTGAGGACCAAAAACTGGATCATCTGTGGCTGCTTCTAGTATTGATTGTGTAAGCATCTTAAGTGAGTCATTATTGCCTTTCTTGTACTTCAGTCTGAACACAAGAATATGTTACTAGCTCTGTAATTCATGGCAACTTTCACTTATGCCTAGGGCAGCTCTGAAGGAAAGCTGCTGTAATTGGTTGAGTTTGATTTCTCCTTCATCCTTTCTTGCATCCTTTTTGTTTCTCTGTCTCTTCTTTTTTTAAGGCAGACAGGTGGCTCCATGTGTTTGGCTTTGTGCACCACACGTTGCTTTTTTCCTGCTTTCTGTGCCTGCTTCCCGGACCTGAGATGGCACAGATGAAGGAGAGAGCATCACTCTCCCCACAAACTCACCCTGAGCCACCCAGCCTTGACCATAGCTGGGTCTCAGACTTCCCGCATTCTCAGCCAAGCCTGCATCCTAGCAGTTCTCCCACACTTCCCATTATACCCCACTCACATATCTAAGGCAACAGCTCTTCAGGTGTGCTCTTTGGATGCTCTTTCCCAGGTCTAACTGCTATATATTTCCTTGCTGTGCTTGAAGCACTGGTTTAAATCCACCATCATTTCCCATCTTCTAGTTCCTATAAAACAACTATTCAAATCCTCTTCCCAGTAGTATATACTACGACATCCTTTGCTTTCAATTCTTCCTATACCATGCTTCTGTGTAGAAAAGGTGAATCCTTTTTGACAAAAGTTTCTGATTATTTATTTTTTTAAATCAGCGAACAGTGAGCTGTGGACTGGGCTCTTAGGTTGAATGCACTGCTGCTGTTCCCTCCTTCCTCCTCTGATTTATCTGTATTCATTCAGGTATAACATGAGAGGCAAGTAGACTCCTCTATCTCTTTTGGTTCCTTATGTGAGCATTTAGCCACAGATTTTTGATTTGAATTAATAGTATTCACTTTTTTTTTCAAATGCTTTTTTGTGATACTCGTGGTTGATCATTACTTCCTATCTTCTTAGGTCAGATACACTCATCCTAGCACAGCCAAGTCATGATCAAAACCCTTGACCATTCAAGCACTAATTCATATTTATTAGCTTGAAACCTCTGGCCATGCTCTGGCAGCTGGGACACACAGCGGGACCTGGCTGCGCTGAGCCCCATACGCACACATGGGTACACGAGCAGGACACTTTGCTCCAGACTCTGTTCAGTCACTGGAAAGATTTTAAAGTGCTAAAGATCGGATATTATTTGTGAACTCACTTCAATTTATATAAGCACTCAAAGAGTTAAAGCTAGCAGCTTATTTCTCCTTTTTTATATATATATTTTTTTTAATAGTAACTGTGCACTTCTCAATTTCTGTATTATTCACACCTCAACAAATCTTATTTCATTAGATTTTGGGAACTGCAACAGTAATTTTGGTGATTAACTTTAAATTGGGGATAATACACGACCAGACATTAACATAATGTCAAAACAATTTTGTACAATTGTTACTTAACCTCGGTCAAATCATTTCCACCTCCAGCGTCCTCCCAAATGGACCTTTATTAATACGACACAGACAAACACAAGGGAGCCCTGTGCTTTATGCAGGGAAATGATTAAACAAGAACACTTACCAGGAATGATCATGCAGGGTAACAAGGCAGCAGGGCAAATCTCTGAATTCTCATACTCTCAAGGCTGCATCTGGTTCCTTAAGAAGAACTACATGAACAAGCCCTTGACGGGATGCTCAGGAAAGGTGTCATAAATTGTCTTGCTTGGATGACAACTAGAGGAAGCTCAGCAGCAAGATGTTTAGCTTCTTGCATTTATTATACATAGGTGATTTTAAAGCTGATGGATGGGTATTAATTACCTTGGAGACTGAAGATCTTTATTTCTATCTTGATGTCACAGCTAAACCTGAGAGAATCCATTTTTTAAGGCTGAAGGAGAGTTCATTTTTTGTGGCCTCTTCATGTCAATGAACAGCAGAAAAAAAGGCAAAAAGCCCACAAGGAGTGATGTGTCAGGAGCATTCTGGAGCTTCACACGGCCAAGGGATATGTTTACTCCACCAAATATTTGCTAGCTCCTCGCTGAAGGAGGTTGCTCATGTAAGCTCTGTTCATCACTGAACAGGAATCACATTCCCATCATATGCTATAATTGTCAGACAATTGTCCTGTGCTTTTATTTCCATATTTGTCAGGGGAGGGTGAAAATGTTCGGCCAACTGTCCAACTTTCAGTCTCACTGGATTTTCTAAGGCCTCATCTTGCAATTCCCAGAGCTTATTTACAATCAGTAAACCAGCTCCCAGTGGCATCAAGGGGAGTGGCATAACTGCCTTGTTGCTGACACTGGGATGGAGCAGCACTGGGCTCGTAGCCGTGTTGGGGATTGGTTGGCCAGGTACCTACTTTGCACATATACTTGCTTAAACAATCACTTCTAAAACACAGCAAAACCTGGAAATTGGCTGGAATTTGTGGCTTTGATTTCCAGCTTGGACCTGTAAAGGCAAATACAGAGTAAATGTAAAAAAAATCCCAATTTTGTCAACAGACCAGCTTTTATCCAAAGCCAACAACTGAGATTAGTGCTTTTGGCAAAACAACTGCCCCTTACCATCTGGCTGAGATGCTTCTGACTGGTTTGACGTTAGTTTGCATAGCCCCACATTCTGGGAGAGGAAATTCTTCCCACAACCTCTGCTTGGTGCAACACCTGGCAGTCCTTTGGGTCTGGACTGTGGAGAGGTTCCTGTCAGTACCATCAGGCTCTCAGAATGTTTGCAACTTTTAAAATGTTTTGCTCTGTAAGGTATATCCTCTTCTACATGTCCATCCAGAGACACTCAGCCTCCTAAAAGAGGAAGAAGCAGATGATCACCTTGCAAGCACTGGGAATGAATCCACAAATCACCTCCTGCAACTAAATTAACTCAGAAGAACTTTCATTTAGATAGAAGTTTGAAATATTCAAGACCAATGATTGTCTTTGAAAACGTTGGCTTAAATTCAGTCTGACATTTATTCCAAAAGTGTCAGGGAAAGAAAAAAAGGAAGATAGCGCCAATAACTGTTTTGTTTTGGTTCATGTTTTTGTTAAAGCTTGTTTTTTTATTTTTTTTAGTGAGTTTTTGTGTGTGTGTGTTGTGTTGGGTTTTTTTTCCCACATAATCGGTCAGAATAGAACATAATAAATCTAAGAAGGTAATAAACAGCTCATAAAAAATCACTTTTCAAACTGTTGCTAAAACAACCTCACAACAGTTGGTGCACTAATGGCTCACTGGAGGGATCAGAGTAAGCTTAGGTGAGCTGTGAGCTTCAGGGTAACAAAAAGTGCTAGTTGTTAGCACAGTGCCATGGCTTTACATGAAAAGTCAGTACCAGTGCATGTACAAAGCATGAGGTGACTATTAAGAGCTGTTTGCTCCTTTCTTTGCCTTTGATCTCTCCTATTTCTCCCTGCAATACATTGCATTTGTGAAGGTTTTGTCCTTTCTACATAGGGTCAGAAATTTATTGTGAGGTCTTGCAGGGAAGTGTTTTGTGGCTTGCAGCAGGTAGAGGACATGGCACAGATGTTCTAGGGAGTCATCTGGACTGAGCATTTGCTAAGGGGTTGGCATTGATGTGAGGAACAGAATTTGATGCATAGGATGGTCTCTTCTCCATTGTGTTAATAGCTCCTTTTCCATTTGGAGGCCTTTTCTGTTTCAGATGGTTGTGACAAATCAGATGCATTTAGGACATCTGCATTTTACCAAAATCACATTTCTTACAGAAAAAAGAAGACATATATCCAAATTCCCACAGCAAAAAAGTGTTTGGTTGAGAAGAAGCCCTTGCTACTGCCAAACTGCACTGCAACAACAAGCCCTCAAAGAGAGACCATGCATTAAACAAAGAATCATGTTGTCTCTGCAAGCACTCGCTCAAGGAAGGAGGAACAAAGCATGAGTCACCATGACGTACACAAGTGAAATTATGAATAATAAGCTAAAAATAAAGTGCTTTCAAATAGAGTTGTGTTCCTACTTCTGACTGGGGAGCGTATTCCTCCAGGGAAGATGATACACCTTCCTATCTCTACTGGGCAGCACTGTCAGCGACACGCAGAGCCCTGGAGCAAGGAGCTCCCTCATTTCCCTGCAGCTGCAGCACAGGACTTTGAGCCTGCTGGATGATGTCAGTCACACTCTAACTGAGGATGGGGCACTCTCTAGTTGTGGTGTCATCACTCATAAGCCCTTTGAAGGCCAGACATCACCCATTCAGAAGAGGCACCCTTCGTGTCATCTCTCCGTTAGAAAAAGACACAGCATCTTGTGGGACTGTCAAAATGTTGTTTTGAGTCTGCACTGAACAGAGCCAAAAGTTAAGCATTAAATATCAATGGTGATAGTCTTTCTTCTCTGATAGGTACTGTGAGTAGCTAATAAGAATACATGAGCCAGGCTGTCAATGCAATGAATCTCCTCCTAAGCTTTTTAGTGCATTGATATTTTACAATGTAAATTGCTGAGAGATGTCCCAGCAACGTAACAATATGAGCGCATAAATTCTAAAGTCTTCTCTTGGTTTTCACAGCTTTCACACAGCGTTTAGCCACCTTGCCTGAGTAAGGGCAGGATAAAGTCTAGACAATGACTTTAGCTCTACTGCTTTACAGTTAAAAGAACTGGTAGCTCTTGATAACACTCCTAAGTATATAGCAGCTCCTGCTGGATGTTACCCAAAATGGGAAGAAGACAAAAGACAAAGTGAACTCTGCAAAAGCTTATTTGCAAGCTTGAACACCACGCTCTGTTTTTGTCTATTTGCATTTAAAAAAAGGGGAAGTCTGACATTCTCCATATGTGCAATACCTCCCCAGACTAGGATCTCACCACCAAGATACCGGCAAGTAATTGAAATTGTACCTGTTCTGCAAATCTGGGTCGGGCTGACATACTAAGCAGCTATGAGTGAGCAAAAGCAGAACTTTAGTGGTAACATCAGGAAGGACTGGACCCACCTTGAAGTAGGGGAGGAAAAAGAGCAATTGGGTTGCCAGTGTGTAGTGCTGGTCCCCTTGCTGTTTCCCAGGTGTAGCAGGAGCACTGTGAAGGTGATAAATGAGCACTGAGAAACGACATTAAGTGATTCACAATATCTGCAGTTATTATTACAGGACACAGGAGCCCAGGACACTTCTAAGGCTGGGAGACAGTCCTCAGTGAAGAAGACAGCTGTGCCTTGATTTTGAAGATTAAACATTGCTAACCTCCATGGGCTGGGAAGGGGATGGCTCTCAGATCTTTAAAAGGAATGAGGAAACAACAACAGCGTCTGACTCGTCTTTTTTTGCTAATGAGCTATTAGAAGTTGCTTTTGAGCCATACTCTTTGCCCTCATTATAACTGTGTTCCCATAAGCTCTGCCTGTTGTAATGAGGAGAAATCTGGACTGATGCACAGTTTTAATGAGATACAGTATAGATGTAAAACAGAAAGGCTAACATCTGAAGAAAGACCTCAAAGAGGAGTGACAGAAACAGGTAGAGGATTTACCTCAACAAAGTGGGGTAAGAGAAGAGGGAACATCCATTTTCATGTCTCAGGCAGATCAGATAAAACTTGTCCCCCAATACTGAATGTGAATTCAAGAGGTGATAGCTAGAAAGACGTAATTCACCAAGGGGAAAGGAGGGAAGCTAAAAGAGATCCAGCAGCTAATGGCATCTAAGAGTTGAAGGGTGAGAGGAAATGCTCTGTCGACAGCACCACTGAGGAATGAAACAGCCAGTAGAACATTTCTTTTGTTCTTGTTTCATATCTTTTCATGAAAATTAAAAGGGCAGTTTTCACAGCTGGTGAAGGACTTTCCCCCCCCCCCTTTGCTCTGCCATCTGATGCTGTCTCCACTTTGAAAACAGCAAATTTATGCCTGAAGCTGAACGGGTAAAAATTGGACCTTGTTGCCTGTGGGTGTTTTGACATGAAGAGCAGCAGGATCTGATGAGAGATTTTATCCAGATCAAATCAGAGAATATTCAACAATGTCTCTGATTTTGCAGGAGACTTCTGAGCAGTGAGAGGAAGTCAGGATCAACTGGGTGCACCCCAGGATACTCAAGACAGTCTGTGTTATGAGGGGAAGAGAACAGCCTAAGACTATAATTTTTTTGCCTACATTCTCTGAACCCAATGTACCAGAGTGAGAGATCTCCAGTCCCAACCCAAAATGGGGAATTTCTTCACCATGCAACTATGTTATGCCTCATGATGCTAAGAAGCAGGGGTAAAATCTGTGCAAGTTTCCACCTTCTCAACAAATCTCTGCCTGCTGGTGCACAACATTGTTGTCACGGGTTTTTTAGCATCATGTTTCTCCTAGAAAGATCAGCAGTGAAACATACACCAAGAATTGCCCTGAAATAGTTCCCATCAAGCACCAGGACAGGTTGTGGGTCTTGAGGCAAGTAGGGAAAGATCTCCTTTCTTTCAAGAGTAACTGGGGCTCTTTTCTGAACCTGGATTTACATTGGGATTTACACTATTGCTTTCTCCTTGTGCTTTGTACCTGCTCAGTCTCATACCTGCTGCTTTGAGCTGTGTATAAGCATATTCACATGGGGATCACTACATTTGCCATGTTCAGAAGATAAGTCTTGCAGCCATAAACCCCAGAGATTTCTGATATTATCATCAATGAAATTTTAAACACTGCAAATACCGATATGGCTGCTCAGCATTCCAGTACTGACTGGCTCATTCAGACTCTGGCTATAATTCAAAATGGTTTAGCCCCTGCGTGTTCCTCTGAAGATTTCTGTCCTGTGATGACCATGGGCTTCAGAAAATCCCACTCATGGAAGGCATTTATTCTCTGAACCCCCAAACTGACTGTACTAAACTCTGGCCAGATTTCTGTAGCTTCTCATTAGCAGAGAGGAAGCACAAACATTAAATGCCATCTGGTTTCCACAGTGCTTGGCCAGCTGCAGCTCTCAGTCCCAGAAACCTGTTGTGGTGCATTTCCCAGCCGCTGTGCTTCCCGGGACTTGCCCCTCACTAGGATTTGCTCTGCTATGACAGTGTCTCTCATTTTACAATAGGAGAGCCAACATGATGTCTCCACATGAAAAAGTGTGCTGTCCCTTAATGCAGCATTTGGAAAATGCAGGACTGCTGTGGTTTATTTTTGATCATTAGATGTCAAGGATTCAGAACTGAACAGTTCTGAAGGGTTTTGTTATTGCAGATGCTGTTGGCTTGGGATGTAAATCCACGCTCTGCTTTGCTGCATCCCACCTGGAACGAGTTAGAGGAAGTAGACAGTGAGAATGCTGCTTTTTACTAATTTTTTCATCATTAGCAATCATCAGAGTAGCTACTGGAAGAAAGTTGGTACATATATTGGGGTTGGTGCATACATGCCACCATATGTGTGTAATAAGGGTGAGTGTTTGCATATGTAAAATGTATAATGTGTGCATCATGCAACATCACCATGCACACAATCAAGAGATGTATCTGTGCGCACGTGGGTGCCTGAAGTGCCTGTGCATTTTCATCCACACCTTTCATTTGTGTGCATGCGTGTGTCAGTGCACGTGAATGCACTAGGGAGAAACTACAAAGTCATTTTGAGTATAAGAACTGGTCACTATTACTGCCTGTAGGAGTAGATATGTATATGGTTGAAGGACAGAGGTGCTGGATGGCTTGTAAAGCCTGCATGTGGCATAGAAGGGGTGAGGCAGGGGTAGAATTAAACACAATTAAATAGAAGGGCTCTGCAACTGCCCAACCTCAACTGGGTTGTATGACACAGGAATATGTGGCATCCACTGTCAATGGGGCTAAACTTCCCTTGCTCCTGTGACAAAGCCTCTTTAGGAGTGTCTTGACTCCCTTTCAGGCCCACTGGAATGGTATTTGTCAGCTCTTACAGCATGGTCTGGATATTGGTACCCATTCAGTTCTGAAGCATTTCAACTCTTGGCAAGAAGCTGTTAAAAATAAAGGCAGGGGGAGGGGGAGGGGGGTGGGGAATGTATCACCTAATTGATTAGCTTCGTGAATCACAGAGATGCCAGCCTGTCAAAGAATAAATCACTGAAGCTGTCTTTGATGTCTCCTTTGGTCAAGGACACACCAGCCTGCTGTAAATGTTGTCTCTCTTTTAATGTGCTTTCTCTCCTCTCTCTCTTTTAGACTTGTGGAGATTTTTTTCTACTGCATGCCTGCAGCTGCCATACCTTGTATTTTGATTCCTTCAGCAATTACTGGCTAAGCAGGGTTGGGTAGGACAGGCCTGCAGAGGAGAGATTACTAAGGAATGGGAAATGCAAAGGAGGGGTGTTAGAGACCCCTCAAGGGATCGCTCTTCCTCCCATCACAGTGCTGTCACTCACTCTGAAAAATACCTCCCGCTGCAAATAATCTCCCTGAAGGTAAAGGAGACCTCTGGTTAATCCCATCTTGTGGTAGCATCAATTGCTGGAGGAAAGGAGAAAAACAAATGGGGCTGGTTGTTGGCAGAAAGACATGGTCTTTTTGCACTACCTAAATAGCTGTTGGTTAGTTCTTCCCATCCTGGCATGGTTGGAGATGCACTAGCAGTCATGTAGTGCTGAAAGACTGTAACAAAAAGCTAGGCGATGATGCAGCTTTTGAGATGGAATTTCAGCACTCCCAACACAAACCTGAAGCCAAAAGCCACATGAAAAAAAAGGAGTGCTATTCAGACAAAATAGAACAAGTTAACCAAATTCCTCTGAATTTCAAGCCTGAGCTAGTTCCAAGGCTTTAGAAACTGTTATAAGGCACATCTGATCTTGCTGCCAATACACACCACATCTCCTATCACGTGCCATCTCAGATGGAAGACTATTCCCCAGGAATGAACTGCTTTTTTTTTTGGTTTCTCGCCAATGCCACCTGTCCGGTTGCGTCTAGGTAAAGCAACACAGTGATAGTGAGCATTGGCTCAGACAGCAAGTCGGATCTGGGCCAGGCTGGGAGATGGCCTGTTAGTAGCTGTCGCTCGCTTGGCTGGGTTGGTTGTGTGGTGCTGGGAGAGGGTTCAGCAGAAATTTTCTGCCAAGATTTTCTGCATGACAGCATCCTCCTTACCACAGTCTGTGGCTGGACTGATCTTCTTCCCATGCTTCCCAAGAGCAGGTCTGTAAAGGAAAGGAGTTCTGACATTTCCAGGCTGTTCTCTTTGGAGGTTTCTGCAAACACAAGCTGCTCCCTGTCCCAGTGCATGCAGCCTATGTGTTAACAGCAGAGAGGTCCTGGCCACAAAGGCAAAGAGAGTGGGGCTCTAGTATTGGCTTCCTTCCTCAGGAGGTAGTCTGACCCTAAAAATGCTCATGGAAGACTTGCAAGCAGAGGATGGTGCTCCCAAAACATGCCTTCCTGTCGTTCCCTCTCACTCCACATCCCTGAAAAGCAACTCAGGGAATGTCATCACTCAGCAGGCTCAGGACAAGACCAAAGTGCTAAAACCAAATGAGAGAAACTGCTGAAGTGTTCAAAGAGCAACAAAGGTACTAGTGAAGAAGGATGAGATAAGCAGCAATGATGGAAGAATGCTTTATGCTAAATGTGCTAAAATGCATTGTCTAACTCTTATTTCAAGCCACTGTAACTGTCTGTTTCTGTCTTCCGGGCTGAGATTATTACCACAGAATTCCTCATGTAAGAGTTTCCAAATTCTGTCCAAGACAGTCCATCAGCTGGTCTTTGATAAGCTACGTGAGTGGAGATTTGAGTCTAAGGTGACATTTCTTGCCTTTGAAACAATTACTGACACTTTTTTCTGAAGCACCTTTCATTTGCCAGCAGCTTTCTTCAAGTGTGAGGACCAGCACATGGCAGGACTTTCCAGTGTGGATACCTGCCTGTAGTTCATACCGGCTTGGTCTTCCTGCTTTCCTCTCTCTTTTTCTTTAGATTATTATCTTAAAGGACACTAAACACAAGTTCCTGCCTGAAATCACCCATGGACATGTGTTTCTGGGGGTCACTGCTTTCCAAGAGTTAGAAATACCAGTCCTTGCTGGTTACACATGGAAACACTGAGTGATTTCCCTTTTCATTCCCCATCTCCATTTTTCACTCTGTCAGGTTTAAATCCACTTCATCCATGCCACACTTATCCTGCATTGTTCTAAATTTCTTCTCAAAATGACAGTCAGTATTTATGCAAATGCTTCCTATGGCAATCTTGTTATCATTATCAACCAAACATGTAATTTTCTCCTCCTCTCCCCAAAAGTACATGATCTTAGTTTATTAGATTCTATTTCCATAAAATAAGCCACGGTATGAGGTAAAATAAAAATATAGAGAAAGGTGATGAGACATCTTGTTGTCACTTCTGAATTCTCACTGGCTTTCCAGATATGCAAGATATTAAGTCATCATTAAGAACAGGCATGTTAATTGTTCTTAAAATCCTTTTTGTCAAAGCAGAGGTGACCACTGATGGCTTTTGAAGGGCATAATACTGTTGAACTTAACGGGAATCTAAGATGCTGTGATTTCCTTGTGTATCATTAGTGAGAAACCCCTGACAGGATGCTAACAGCTGGATTCATCTACTGGAGACGAGGTGATTATTAGAAACGTAGAGATGATGATTTAACATTACAGTGTATGCGTAAGTTCTTTATTTTGGACTTGAGATCTTAAAGATCCTCTCAAAGGTAATCAATGGCACTTTAGTACCCTTTGAAGCTTTTACTCGCAACATTTGCGTGGTACTTTGTGTCACATTGACTTTGCTATTTTCCTGCAATTTAAGGAAAAAATTACTCCAGACCTGCATTTAAGATGTGGTAAATGTGACGATCCGTCAGTCTTGTTCATGTAGTGCATCGGGGGCTCCATTTCTGCAGTAAAATCTTGGGTCATCGCTACAATTTCCTATGCTCTTTGACAGCAATGGACTAATTGTTAAACTCTGTGCTTTTCTGTGAACTGACACACTGCTCCTTAAAAGAACACAACAGGATTGGCATTGACCTACCAGAGAATTACCGTGCCTGAAAGTAAAATTGATGTAACGCTAAAGTAAACTGGGCTCCAAGGCCCTGGAGGGCAGTACTGTATATGCTAAATGAATGAGGGCTGGATGTTCAAACAGCTTCTTTAAAAATGCAAAAGCAATTTCCTAATTTTAAGACTGCACATATATTTAGGGGTTGATTTGGGACCTTAAATGGGTACTTTTTTTTTTTTTTT
>WEIS01083744.1:0-34225 GCA_013389965.1 Todus mexicanus
AAAAAAAAAAATCACTGAGTTCCTGATGTGCTTAATTGCCCAGCAGCAGCAGAAAGTGAGTTGGCAGTGTCTGCATCAACCTGCACCGGCTGGTTCTTCACCTCACCATATGTCTGCTCAGACACTCACGGCTCCCCTGAACAAGCCACATGGCAGCTTGGACACTCCATAAGGGCTGTGCATGCTGTTCTAGAGGAGTAATCAAAACCAATTCCAAATGTTCAGTGTTTCCGTCCTTGCTGTAGACTAGAATTGGCTTTTATGGTGGTTTTCTATTCCTTTGTTCAATATAAGCATTATAATGTAATCCTGCCCTTTTACTAGCCACAACTTGAAACAAATGGTTTACTTGCAGTGACCAACCAGGTTGCTCTTTACTGACTAGATTATTTTTCAGCCTCAAGACAACTGCAGTCACATGTTAGTTTTTGAGAAATGTCCTCTCTGTCAGGCATTATTGTTAAATGACCCTGACTTGGAATGGTCACAGCCTCTCAGAGTTCTGGAAGGTTCAGCTAGTGCTGCTGCTTAGCTATGGGGTGAGTTTCTGGAGCAGCACAGCCTGCAGACCCTTGCCTTCCAGTTGGCTTCTGCCTTCATCACACCAGTAGAAGACAACACTGGTGGGTGTTACAACAGTTGCCCCCTCCCAGAAATCAACAGATTTCAGAATGACGTTTGGCAATACTCCGAGCTCCTATCTCAGAGAACAGAAGTACCTCTTTACCAGGATCTATGTATTTCCACAATCAACACAGCAGTCTCAGCTTCTTAGATCTTGCTGCCAGGGAAAGGAGAACACCTGTAAAACCTTTTTTGTTATTAGCATCTCATTATTTTCAGTATATCACCATTAGATGCTTCAGTATGATAAACGGTATTTTGGTCAGACAGTCCTAACACCAGCAAAGGTTAATAAATATCTTGCTGTAGGTATCACATGCATCTCTCTCACTCAGCATTTAGCCTCCTAGCAGCAAAAAGTTGACAAGTGCCTTCTTCTAAATCTGCTGTCCTGTTACAGGCTCTATCAGGGAAAAATCTTAATTCCTTTCTTAAGGTAATGGAAAAACAAGCAAACAAACAAACAAACAAAAATTTAAGAAAATCATCCAATAAACCCCTCATTTACTGGGAAATAAGACCATGGGTACAGACTTGGACATTTATGTATCGCATTGGATGCCAAACATTTTTTCTTCTCAGCCAGTTTTATACCCCATGGCAGTCAGATATGTGAGCTCCTCTTTTTAATTACCTTCAGCAGGAGAATGCTCCCTAGAGGCAGGGGAAGAGCTCTACCAGCTCTAAAAGCACTGGGAGGAGCTTGAAACTGGCAGTAAAGTTGCTCAACCCAGGGCATGCCCAAGGGAGATGGGCTGCGCAGAGCATTGCTGGACTCCCAGGTCATGCTCCTCTCTACCAACAGCTGCATGCAGAAGCACAGATGGAAATATTTTCCACACAGGCACTTTGCAAGCCCTCACACAGCAGCCAGGCAGCTCAAATCCTCAAAGAAATGGCTACCAGCTGAGGAAAAGTGAGCACTGGGATGTTTGCAGAGCTTTGGGTCCACCACTACCACTGTGCCTGGCATCTCAGCCTCCTTTCCATCTCTAACCACCTTGCAGCTATCCATGTTAGTGCAAGAGTAGCCCTGTTTGGGTAGCATTTTTATTTTTTTAATCTTTTCAGGCTGCCAAAACCCAAGCTGTCAAATAAAAGTTAACAGACTGAGAACACAGATGTCCACTCTTGACTGAGTTTTCCATACAGACTGTATATGCTCAGAACAGCTTTTAAAGTCAAAGCTCTGGTTCCTCATACTATGACCACCTTCCTCAGCAGTCGTTTATTGCCAGTGTCATTCACTGCACCCGTCTTCTGTGAGCATCACTTCTCACATGCACTATTTTCACCCAGCACTGGCACACAACATAGGTGGTTACAATACATTAGGAACAAAAACAAGGACTTAATAACACATATTCCTTGTGTAACATAGTGCAGTGGGGATCAAAGGTTTCCCAGCTGACATGCTTGAACCTGGCCTGAGGTAGGGGTGTTCAAAATCTGAAGTAAGTCTGTCTAAAGACCCTTTTTCCTCACCTGGAAACAGGTGCTCTGCTTGCTCACAGGCCTGAAGACACTCAATCTGCAACTGTGCACACAAAGATACAACATACTTGCATTATTCATGTATTGCACATGAAGAACACAACACTGGAGGCCCCTAAGGTTCTCTAAGAGACCTTATTTGCCACCCAAGCCTGGATGATGAGCACTTGCTTCATCAACATGCCCCAGATCTGCTCCAGAGGGCAGGACATCTGAGCTGAGAGCATCACTCAATTTCTATGTCAATGAAACCTCAGCTTTTCTGTTGACATCACCAATAAAGCCACATACTCAATGAATATATCAGATGTCATTGTACCAGTGTGGGAGAAACCTGTTAATTTTCTCCTGATGAATATACTAGCCCACCTTCCATCTTTGCTATTGGCTTAACCAGTTACATTCACTTATCACAATTTCTCCTCTAGACCAAAAAGTCTTTGAGGGCAGGGAGTGTTGGATCTGAGATAGGCTTGTAGATGGGCCACCACAGTGGGTCCTGAGCAGGCTGGCATAGACAAGCCTTATTACAGGAAAAGCTATGATATAATATAAACATAATCTAGTTGTTGGAATCAAAGAATTTGTGCAGTGGCCACCCAAGGTGCTGACTTCAGGACACTGCCCAGCTCTTCTTGATTTGGGCTGTCGAGCTGTAAGTGAAAGGCAGGTTTTTGTGTGTCAGTCTGCCTGAGTCAAACGTGTTTGATTTCTGAGACACCCATTCACTCACCAGAATTATGCCTGAGAAACCACAGCTCGTTTTCGACAGTGTCAGGGAAACTCCAAAGCTACATAACTATTAAAGTAAGGTCTCTCCTAACTAGATGATCAATAAAGAAAGTGAACCAAAAATTAAGTGAATACAATTATTCCCTGCAATACTGTATGTAGTAAGTCTGGATTAAGTGTCTGGGATGCATTTCCAGACAGGTGCATTACTACTATTTTTTTAATTATCTTTTATTTTTTGCTTTTGTCTGAAGCGTAAAGAATGGGCCACTGCCAGAGGCAGGGTACCAGGCTTGACAGACCAGTGGTCTGATCAAGTCTGGCATATCCTTTGTTCCTCTGTTCCAATTTAATGCCTGCTGGGAGTGAATTCCAGTCATGTGGGGATGTTTTTGCCAATGATTATTTACCAACACCCTGACTACCCTGGGAATACAGTTAAAAAACCAACTCCCAGAGAAGTGCACACATACTAGAATAAACACTTAGAAATAAGTCACAAGTGTTTTTCCTTAACGCTGAGCTAAACAGTATATTGGTTCAGTTCTTGTGTACAGTTAGGACTAAACCAACCCAAAGGTACATACTCCATGTGTCGTTGTTACAGACCTGGATTTTTAGGCCATAAACACACATGTGTACTATGTTGTAAGAGTGTATTATTTTAATGATGCTCTGCACCCTTCCAATCCAGCAGTCAAATAGGCAGGTGGTAATATGGTTTCCTTAACTACAGAGAAGCTGACTCAATAAATGCCCAGGTTTGTGTAGCTGACCTCAAAAATCCTAATCCTTGAAGAGTACTAGAAACTCCTCCATCACACAGAGTCCATGTATATGGCAGTGCATATCATCTTCATCAGCTGCTTTCCCGGTTATAGCTTGAGGGCCAGTTGGTGTTTATCTGTGGAAACTAGCTGATGATGCAGCATTTGTTCACCTCCCTTATAGCTGCTAAATTCCATTAAAACAACCAAGAAATCAATGATACTCTTTGCTAGTGTCACACAGAAGAGTAAGTAATTGCAGCAGCTATGGGGATGGCATGTCAGTAGCTGAAAGAGATGAGGTGGGTTCTGCAGCTGTATGTAGAGGCAGAAAACATTGCCATTAGGTAATCTCTGCTGCAACCACTCAATGAGTTTCAACCCCTACACTGGATTTTTTGAGCTCTTGAAACAACATCAGGAGGACATAAACATGAACAGCTCCTGTCATCAAACACATCAAGTGAGACCTGTGAGGACAGAGGATACTAAACGTCTTCAGCTTCCTCTTCCTAAATGAGGTCCACAAGAAAGAAACAGACCTGCATAGGAGTTTTGTAGCACAGCACTGCTAACACGGTGGCTGGAAGGGCAGATTTGGGCTCCTGGAGTACCAGGAGCCATGTATTATTTATAGAAAAGGATTTTTTTTTTAGTTCTGTTTTGTTGTCTGAGCCAGTTCCATCTCTAAGCCCAGAAGTACAGAATCACCCTGGCCTGCATGGTGCTTAGCAAAGCAGTGCCAGTGGCCTCAACATTCAGTGTCCATCTGCCTAAAATGGCAAAATTTTACAATAGCCCACAACAAGGATGGGAAACCTTCTGAATTTTAATTCTTTTACATTGCGTTTGGTCATCTTTTCTGATATTTGTCTTTAGGAAGAAGGATTAGAAATTTGATGGGGAGTTTTTGTGTGCATTTTTATTTGGTTTGTGATAAAAACATCCTGTAAACCTTTGTTGCAGAGTCTATGACTTCAAGAAAAAAGACATAAAAGCCTCACCATGAAAGCTCTGGTGCTGGCAGTGCAGATGCTCTGTTCTGCTCTGTGATGTTGACCTGCTGTCCTACACACAAATCCCCAGCCTCTAGAAGGGAAAGAGTTCCACCTTCCCACTTTCAAGTACAAAATTATGACAGGGTCAGGATTTTCTCAGATGAAAGCTGTTTTGGGCAGAGAGGGATCTAGTGCTGCCAGTTCCACCTTGACTCATAGCACTTTGGACCTCTCATAAAACCCAGCTTCTTGGAAAAACATACCTATTCCCATTCATGCCTTTGCTGACACTGTCCTTCTCCTTTCCTATGCAAAGAGACCTCACTACAAGTCTGGAAAGAGGAACAGCTCCATGGACTTTTTACTTTTTCCTCCTGCCTTGTTTGGGTCTCACATGTGCAACTAGTACACATCTACAGCTCGTCTGTGAAAGCAAATGGGCAGTACAAGGTTGCTGCTAATGGGAATGCACATTTGCACCTTCTCTAGTCCTGGCTTATTTGGGGTGACACGGATCTGATTGCAGTTCAAGGAATGTGATAGAACTCCAATATTTATACAAGTCCTCATATAACCACAAGAAAAGTAGGACAGACAGTTTTGCATTAACCTGTAATGTTAAGTACTTAATCAACAGCTTAAATATTCTTCACATTCCCAGCTTGATTGACGGCACCTGAATAGCTTTCTGAAAATTAAGTGGGCTTAAATTTAAGCACATTAAGGTTCTCTAGTTAGCATTGACAGTCATAACCAGGGTTTCAGCTATATATTTTTATGTTACAACCCAGATAGGGTGTTCAATCTAGATTTCGAGGATTTAGGAGTTTTTAGAGTTCCAAAAATATATGTAATGGACCAAAGCATTGGAAATATGACATCTGCTCTAGTGCATGATTTGCTAGAGACTGTGAGAGTGTTATCTTTGCCAGAAAACACTAAGTCCTAAAAAAGTGTCAACTATAATTTGCAAATACTGAACCATATTCCTCAGTCAGGGCTTTCCAACGCAGCCTGTCTAGGACGCTTCTCTCTTTTTAGTACCAGAGAGTCTCACAGTCTTAACTGCACATATCTTCACCATCCTTGCGGGGTAGCAGAGTGCTGTCATCAGTCTTTTAGAGATCGGGAACATCCTGGTTTCCCTTTCATCCTTCCTACTGGGTGTCTCTGGTCTTCAGGTAGCAGCTTTTACTGTGTAGGTCTGCTGGTGAAAAGTGCACATGAAAGCAGTGGTTTGTCCTTCAGCCACAGTGGTCTGGCTACATGTTACTAATTAAAAATCAAGGTCCATATGCTCATCAAAATAGGCGGTGTCTCTATTTTTACACTATCCTCCACAAATAATTAGTAATTTCCAAGTTATTACTATTTTACATCTGTTACTCATAAGGCTGCTTGTTATTTACCCAAGTGCCCTGAGTGTTACTGCTACTTTATCATTTCCAAAGTGATCAAATCTGAAGTCCTGTCTATAGGGATACAGTTTTTGGCACAGCTTCCTCACCATTAAGAACAAGGCTCATAACTACCAGCAGAAAAGAAGGACTTTATAGAGCTTGTGAAGGCTGTTCTTAATACCTCTCACTCAGTTCCAGCTTGCCAGAAGATAGAGTTCTGAGACAAAAACATTAAATGTTACCATCACAGTGGCTTTCAGAGATTTTTTTTTTCACATGGGTTAAACAGAACCTGAATTATAAGCAGTTGTTCATGCTTTCTCTCCACCCCCCCATCCCCAAATTGCATCAAATATTTGATATTTGCGACTCCTCAAAGCCTAAATCTTGCCATATGGGACATATAGGCTGAGAGATCCTGAATAGAGCTGTATGAATAATGGAATTTTTTTTATTTGACAGCCAAAATTGTTAAAAAACCCAGTAACTCCTCCAAAAACTTTCCTCAGGCAAGAGATAAAAGTTGGGGTTTTTTCCTGAATTACCTTTTCTTACATTCTGATAAGCATAAGCCAATGCTAAAATAAAAATGAAAAGTTATTTGCTTTTCTAAATATAAAAATTAACTGTCCCAAAATTTTCTTCTTATTTTGGAGAGATGGCTTTTGTTGGGCTTTGGCCCAGACTGCTCACTGTTTAAAACTGCTCACAGCTTTGGTTGCCCTACAAATTTCTGGACCATCCAACCTAGTAAAAGCAGATATGGTGGTCTTGTTTGGACATAACTTGCTCAGGTACAGGCTCCTCTTATGGAACTGTGTGTACCACAGTAGCTGTTTTCTCCTGCGGCAGTTCCTTGGAAGTCTAGAAGGGCAAGTTGACTTTTAGGTCAAAGTTAGGTGCTAAAAATAAAGCACCTGTTATCATATTATTATATGGAAACATTTATGCAGCAATCCTTAAACCATAAGGCCACATCATTAATCACTGTATGCAGTGCACCTCTGAGAAAATGAAAAGTTTCAGGTAGAGACCTGTTAGATACCTTGAATAAATATTGTCTTGTGGTTTTGGAGGTGCCCAGTACACACGTTCTCAGCATTCCTGAAAATTCGAAATGTCTTTTCTTTTTTTTTCTTNAGGAGGCCGCAGCGAGAAGCCATGTGGCACCACGCTGTAGGTGGCAGTGAGCAGAGGTTGGACTTGGTGTGCTCCCTGAGCAGTTTACTTCACCGTCTAGACGCTGTGACTTTTATTAGATCAAATTCAAATTGGAGACGTGGCCCTGGCAAAGTTTCCAGAGCAGCAAAACATTGTAAGAGATAGGAACAGAGCATTTAGCCTGTCGGATTTGAACCAGCTGTAACCTTGTCAGTGGAGGACAGAGCTAGTCGCAGCAAAACGGCTCTAAAATCAGAGTAAAAAGTGGGATAGGGAATTGTTAAAATCAGGGGAAGCTGTCAACTCACTTAAAGGTTCTCAGTTACTCCCCATGTCCTTGGCTGTTAAAAAATCAGCAGTGCAGACTGATGCCAAAAGTATTGATAACAAACATAATGATATTTTTTGTCTCCTTTTACTGTCCTTATATTACATTATTGCAACAATAAATCCTCCAGATAGGGTAGGACACATCCTAGACATTCAGTCACTGCAGTCCTACACTTCTGACTATCTGAAACATGACAGGCACCTAGCAAGACTGCCTGCAAGCAGCAGGATGGCTTGCACTGGCATTGCCAGGTGCTGAGTGTCTGTATCCGTAGCTGCCTCCCAGGAGCTGTGTGTGGCTGTTGCTACAGCATGTTGTACCGAGAAGACTTCACGCATGGATTGTGTCGTGAGTTTGGATGCACATTGTCCCACTGATTATTTCCTATTTCTGCTGTTTGCAGACAATACCAAAGTGAGGGGGGATAATATATACACTGGAGGGCAGAGTTGTCACTGTTCAGGGTTAACTTAACAAGCTGGAGAAATGAACTGAGAAAAACCTCATGAAACTCAACAAAGACAAACAGAAAATCCTGTATCTGGGATGGAACAATCCCATGCAGAAGGACAGGCAAAGGCCAAGTGGAAAGACAGTAGTTTGGCAAAAAAGGAGCTGGTGGATCACATGTGGGACATGAGACAGCAGTGTGCCCTTGCAGCAAAGGCAACCAGCTCCACACTGAATGCATGAGGATGAGTGCAGGCAGCAGGCTATGGATTATGAAAGTGTATCTGAAGCCCTGTGTCTGTATTTGGACTCTACAGTACATCAACAAACTGGAGTGAGTCCAGAGGAGGCTGCAGAGATAGTGAGGGGGCTGGAGGAGAGCCTGAGAGATGGGCCTTTTGAGCGTGAAGAAAGGAAGGCTTCAGGAGAGGGTTCCCCCAAAGAGCAGATGGAATCAGACTCTTCAATGGCATCCAGCGATAGACAACAGACAGCACCTGGAACATGGGAAATTCCAATTAGATAGTGGAAAAACCTTTTTCATCAGTATGGTAAGGGAAGGTTCTGACACTGCAACAGGTTTCCTAGGGAGACTGTAGAATCTCCATCCTTGCAGATATTCAAAACCCATCTGGCCAAAACCCTGAGCAACTTACTGTAGTTGACCTGCTTTTGAGTAGCAGGTTGTCAAATGGTCTCAAATGCACCTATGTAAGAAACCTCTGTCAAGCACCAAACAAAAGATCAAGAAGGTCATTTTATACACACATTTTATGTATTGTTTGGTGCTTGTTCAAAGACTCACCACATCTCATATAAACTGTATTTCTCTACCTTAAAGGGTTGGATTAGATGATCCTCGAGGTACCTTCCAACCTGGTATTGTATGATCTCCAGGGCATCCTTCCAATCTAAATCAGTCTGTGTCTCCAAGGTATTGTCCAAGCTAGACTGGCCAGCTGACCTCCTTAAGCCTGTACTCCAGAGCACAGTTCCAGATTAGGTTCTTTGATTTGCCCACAAAAGAAACCTTTCATTCTTTATTAAGACCTTAGAGAGATTAGCCAGGTAAATAGGTGTGCAGTATTGGATTGTGGAAATGCACTTCTTAATTACCTGTTGTAAGCCTTTTGACAAAAATACGTCTCTGAATGTCTAACTCTGCTGCAATGATAGTCCTACATTTTTTTCTGGAAATCACAACCTGAACCTGAATCTTTTTGCTACAAAATGATTGTATATTTCTTTTCTTCAGCTTTCCAAAAGCCTAGGCTAAATACTGTTAGTATTGCAAAGCATTTAATCACATGCTTATTTTAATTAATACAGACATTGTTGGTGAGACCAAAGCATTTGTATCATGTGCCATCTTCAGACAAAAATCAGAAGTGTGACATAGCATAATTTTCACCGGGATTTTCTGTCCTCTGTTTACTTCCACTGTCCTGGTTGTTTGTTGCACGCAGAACTACATGACCAGATGTGAGAATCGTACTCATTTAAAAACTGCTGAAAAAGATGGCAAATGCTGGAGTGAATAGCTTTTTTGGATTTTCTAGCATTCTTTTTTTTAACCTATCTCAGTATCTTTTTCTAGGTATTTTGAATTACTTATCCTGAAACTACTAACGCATCAGTGTGCATGCTATCCGTGGGCCAGTCCACACCACTAATTAGCTGAAGGCTGGACCAGGAGCTTTCTTGTCCTATGTTCATTTGTATCTCAGCCCCTAAATCTGGGTTATAGTGTCACTTCCTACTACAATCAGGAGCTTTCTCTGACCGCAGGGTCACTGGCCAGTGAGCTTGTTAAGAAAGACTGAATTTTTCCCTTAAGCACCATTTAAATTAGAGTATTTTTCCTTCCTACTGGAGAAAATAGTCAAAGTTTAGAGCCTCCAAGTACCTGGAGCTATCATGAGCTTATAAAACCTCTGGCAAGTTCTTATGACTGCTTGTATCCAGTTTTATAGCACTGAGTTGTAAAATAAATGCATGTTGTGGCCTCACTCTCGTACTGCCCTACATGACAGTGGTTCAATCTGTTGTGGTAGTGTCCTCAGAGCCACAATTTTCAGTACATACTTGCAGGTTCAGGCCACAAAGTTATACAAATCACTCTTTTGCACGTGTCCAGCTTCCTCTGAAATGGGTAGAAGCTAGTAGGTTCTGCCCAAAACAGGAACACAGTCTCCTTCTGAAATATAGGTATATATAGGCTGTATGCATAGCTGTAGTCAGAGGAAACAGAAAGAGATGAAGTATCCCTGGAAGCAACCTATGTATCTGGTTGTATTCTGGCTCTGCTTGTCTTGAAAAACAAAATAACCTCCCTTGTCCCTTAGCTTCTGAAGAGCAATAATTAAGTATTGAGGCACCCTTATGTACTAAGACTGCTCCTAGCAGTGCTTGCATTCTTCCAGAGAAAAGAGTTTGTCCTGAAATTAGATAATTATAACCCATAAAGGCCTGTTAGATCTCTCTGCCTTTTCCCAATGATAAAAGGTACAGGATGGAATAAAATATCAGCATTACACTCCATCACTTTATTCTAGATAGGTTTTATTGTAGCACAGAAACTTCCTCCTTTAGGTTATCCAAAGTGCAAATGTTGAATGTCCAAGAAGTGGAAGGACTTGTCAACTCTTCAAAGACACCTTCTTTGTAGAGGTGAACTCTTTACTAGAGTATTTGACACATGCAGAGAGCAAGGTGTTAATCTGTTCACATCCAAGGCACAGTCTGCAGGCTGCTGGTAATTGCTGCTCCGTAAATGTGCCTGTCATGCCTCCTTAGTCTTTAAATATCCAAACTCAAAATAGATGTCTGTGCAACATGTTGAGTCCAGCACTATTGTTTTGTGAGGCAGTATTATTCATTTAGCTTCAGCCAGCTGCTCTCTATATTCAGGCGGAGGAACAGACTGGAATTTGTAACCAGACAAGCAGGCTGGGAAGCTGTAACTTATTCCCTGGGCTGATAAAACAGTGCATTTAGAGTACAGTAAACAAACGCCCACTGGAAACCGATTCCAGTGCTGTGTTGCCTCCTTTCCCCCTACCACAAATAGCAGTGATCACAAGGGAACCCGCCTTCATACACAAATACCCTAGGCCTTAATTCTAGTATTAGCTGCATGACATAGTGTTACCGGTATGTTTAACACAGAGCATAACAGCAGGATACACTATTAGGTCACACATGGCAATATAAAATACTAGGTAAGGTCTGTCCCTTCTGCTGGGTGGGGACCTGGAGCAGGTCACTTATTTGTTACTACATTGCCCTCTACTGACAGATGCACAAAGAGGTTGAGACCCTAATTCTGCTGAACTCAACTCTCCCGTCATTTGTGGTGAGGTAGAAGCATGAGGTGGTGTCATGGCCCAGCCTGGCAGTAGATATCAACTTTCACCTCCTTTGGTGGAGGCACCACTTATTCTAGTCCCAAAGACAAGTGCTTGGCCAAGAATCGATGCTCTCCTTTTTTTAACACAAATAAACAACTGACTGAGCTGTTTTCTCTGCATTCTTCAACCTTTTGTGGACATTGGAAACAACTATGTGCATAACCCAGATGCAGGCAAACAGTCATGGTGAGTAGGAGCACGTCCAGCCCTTTTGCAGCACCCTCAGCTACGTGAAGCCTCAGCACAGACACATCCTCTTCGCAATTGTTACTGCTGCGTAAGAAACCTGCATCTTCACAGGGCTGAGAGAAACTGGGTCTGCCTCCATGTCTCCCTACAATAAATATCAAAGCAGTGGATGACTTCTCCTAAGCCAACAGCTCTCAGTCAATGGTTGGGACTCTGTGGGAGTTGCCAAGGTCAGCAGAGCAGTGAGCTCCTCAAACACAGTTGTGACTTCATCTGTACATCATAAGCTCTCATTTGGCTTGTTTCCTGCCTTCAGCAAAAACACTACTGTCTTCTCCTTGTAACAGGCTCTCACTCCCCATATGTCTTTGAACCACCTCCAGCAACATGTGGGTTGCAGAGAAGATGGCATTCATCTCTGGAGCTGTAATTCAAAAGGCTGAGAGCTGGCTCATCAGACAAAAAAGTCTGTGAACGCCTGTCTGGGACAATGGTGTATTTTACTAAGATAGTTCCCTTTTTCTGGTCTCCATTTAGTTGTGGTGGCAGAACAGCTTTAAAGAAGGCAAATGCAATTCTACAGCTATGAAGTCAGGATAGCAAGGAGACTTGTACTGCCTCTTCTCAGTTACCAATTCATACAATCAAAGCTCATTTATGGATGTTCATGAATGTGAGGAGACAGGTGATATATGTTATTCCAAGGAAAGTTTCCATTAGTGCCTTTGCTATAACAATCCAAATAATACAAACTTTTTGTCAGTGCTCTGCCATATTTTCTGTCTTAAAAGCTACTGTTTCATACCAAGAGTGACCAATAGCAGAAACATACTATTTGCATAAGAAAACACATATACACGCACGTGTGTGAGAAGAGTGTGTACAGTATATGTGTGTGTCCCTTTTTCAACAGGACACATATGATTGTAATCAGCACAGTTGCTCAAGGCCTGAATTATTTTCATCCAGCCACTGGTGGATTTGAAATGTTTTCAAAAATCCTATGAAAAACAAAACAAGCGGGAACATCTGGGAAGCTGTTGGGCTGTGGTGTGTGTGGGACAGGGTGAGTTCAGAGGAAGGAAACCAGCCATTGATCAGCTCACCATCAGGTGTCATCTCCATCACTGGAAATGCTGGCAAGGAGGGAAGCTGGACACCGGAAGGAACTGAGCAGCGAACAAGCCATGCATGAAATCCTGGAATAAAAAGTATAAAAACAATGAAGCTTAGGTAATGGGAGAACTCCTGCCATGAAGGAAGAGGAACAAGCTGCAAATCATTCCAGTCCAATCACTCCAAGGCAAGTATGTAAATCATCTGAGTATGCACACAAGATGCTATTTATAGCTCTTAGTTGAAGCACTTGTTATTTATTGTTGTATTTATATAGAAGGAAACCCCCCAGTACGGGAAAGATGCTACTCCAAGTCTCCAGTGTTTCCTGCTCTTTTTATATATACACTTTCCCTGGCTTTATTTAAGTTCATGTTCTTTATTTTAAAAAGTATGTGGATTAATGAGAGTAGGGCTGCGAAATGTTTATCAATGCTGGTGTGGTCCCCTCCCGAGGGCTGGAGCCTCCTGCCAGGGAACCCTCCAAAGGCACCGTGGGCGACCCCCAGGCTGCTGAGCTTGTGTATGTCCTGCCAGGTCTTCCATTTCCTCCTCCCTCGAGGCGCAGGAAGGGCTGAAAAATGAAACACTCCAGGTTCATCTTTACAAGATAAATAAATAAGTAGCAGGCAGAGAACTCTGGGGGACTCTGGGCTGCTGGCGGCCCTGAGGAGGAGGTGGCAGATGGGTGAGAACACAGCAGAAGTCCGCACTGAGTTTCCACTGGGGAGCTTGTACAGCTCAGTTGCTCCCCACCAAATGCCCCAGGCTGACAAAATGTGTTACTTCAGCAGCCCCAAGGACATGTCTGAGAGGAGCCATGCATTCCCTGAGGGACACTCCCTCTTCTGTGGTCACTGCCTCGCTGGGAATGCTGACATGGGGAAAAGCAAAGAGATCCAGGCAGGGGGCAGCCCCTTGACCCAGAAAAACTGCTCCCAGGCCAGTCTTTTGTCTTCCAGGACTTGGGGATGCGAAAGATGCATCCATAAACCACCAACCCTAAAATGCTGTCAGGTTTACTTACCTCCTGCAGGTTGCTCCTCTGTCAGTGAGAGCCCCCTGGTAAAGGCTAGGAGAGACACAGAGTAACTCAAATAGGTGCCCCCCTTGCTATTCTTGTGGAGAAATGGGAGAGTTTATGGGACAGATCAGTTTACACTAACATCTCTCATGGGATAGGTTGAGGTAGTGGTTCCCTTCTCTCCTCCTCTGCCAGCTGGCTCCCCGAAGGTGGAGCTGTCCCACCCAGCTGCTGCAGCTTAGTGGGGGTCTCTATCTGGTAAGTTGAAGATCTCTTGCCCAACAAGATGCTTTCATAGTTTAGGTAACATTGTCCTGATTCGATCACAGGGAAACAGAGGCAGTGAGACAGTGCTTAGCTATATTAATTTCATACCCCATTGTTAAGTGTGAGCTCTTATTTACTGTTATACAAACTTGTTATCTAAGGTTACACCACAGCACTTGCACATCTGTAGTTCAGCACACACATATAAACATAGATCCCTCTGAATGTCTTTCAAATATAATTTTTCTGTCTTTGTAACACAACCATGATTTGTAGTATAGCACCTGAATTTCTTAGACTTGGAAAAGAAAAGCATCATCTTACTTGCTTTCTAAACATTTCAAAACCCTTTCAGCAAGCAGGCTTGGGGATCATCACAGCTAGCAACACTTTTCTGTTATGACTTGACCAGTCTCTTCAGCTGCAATGAAACTCCTCTGAACCTCTATGTTTTCACCTGCACTAATACCAAATCTTTGACCAATTAGTGCACACAACTAAATCTAATGTCTAAATTTATAAACTTTCTCAGGGCTGAGGCCTGGCTGTCTCAGCAGTACAGGGGTCAGTGAATAGCCGGAACATTCAGCTGATTAGGTGTTTTGAGCCAGGTGAACTTTGTTAGAAGTTAGAAAATACAGAGTTTCTGCACTTGGGCTCTTTTAGCTGCATTGTGCTGGAAGCCCAGTAGTCACATAAAAATGCGTCTTCACTTTCATATGGTTTCTCTCCCTTTCTATGCATTTCCCATCAAAATGTGGAGTTTGAAGAAGGTAAGTTGTTCCTCTGTGGGGGAGTATCCAATTTTAGAATCACAGGATGATATAGATTGGAAGGGACCTTGGGAGGGGATATCACCCAAACCCCACTCACAGCAGATAACTTTCAACTCAAGAGCTAACTAGAATTTCCCATGTTCCAGCTTGCGTCCTTTGTCTTTTGCTGTGTGTGGCTGAAAAAACGTTTGGCTCCCTCCTGCTTATTCCTTCCCACGAGGTAGTTGTAGACAGCAGTAGAAGGTCTGACAGCCATTCCTCACCAGGCTGAGCAAACGCAGCCTTCTCACAATCTCCTGGTGCATCACGTGCATGAGCCTCCAACCACCTCAGTGATCTCCACTGAGCATAATTCAGTATATCTTGCTCCAGACAGTCCAAAATTGGACATGGTACTTCCAGTGTGGCTGCGCATATGCTGAATAAAGGAGAGTCACCACCTTCATCAGCCTACTGCCGCCTCAAAACATGAAAACATAGTGGGAGAAATCGTGGGAGAAATGGCAGCTATTGCTGTGTTTCTAGGAACATCATGAAGAGGAATTTTTAAAACATAACTTCTCCTTTTCCTGTCTCCAGCTGAGGCTTTAAGCTAAGCACTTGGGAGCTTTTCTTTAGTAGTAGAAAGCTGTTTAGGAGCCACCTTCTCATGTCCAGTGTCCCCTTCTCACAATTTAGGAGAAGATGCAATACAAAGGCCAGAGGAAAACAGCTACTTTTAAACTTTCCTTTCTATACTTCATTTGTCCACAAAAGTCAAAGCAAGATTCTTTTTTAATGCCTTAGGGTCAAGAAGGAGATGCTGTGTTCTGTATACATGATTTTAAATCACCTGCATTAATAACTTTGTTGTAATAAAGAACAGTTTGTGCAAAGAAGAAATTCAGTCTGCTTTGCTCTCCTCTGAAGTGAGTGCATTTCTCTGTCTGCTGAGTGCACTTCCCAGCATCTCACAAACATATGGTCTCTTAGATGTAAATGATGCTCACCTGTTTTATTGTCTTTAGCAGAAAGGAACTAAATATATAACAGATGCTCAAGTACCTTGAAATTAATGTATTGTGCAAACAGAACTGTCAACACACCCCTTGCAGTCACATTTTTCACCTGTTGTATACTTGTTTATTTGTAGCTTGTTTTGACAAGATGCTGCATGTTTTTTAATACTTTGGGAAAATCCCAGTTTCAGAACTGAACTAGTGTCTTATTTCCTCACAGGTGGTGAGATCTAGACTATGTAATCACTGCTTAAAAATCCGATAAATGCCCTTGTTTGTTTGTTTGCGGGGTTTGTTTGGTTGGCTGTTTTTTTAAAAACTGTGCTTAACACATGCTTGGTGACAGATAGTTTGGCAGATAAAGGTATCTAAACTTCAGACAGCAGAAGATTTAGTCCATTTTTGTTTTACCAAGAATGGATCCAAATATGAAGTCTGGACCTGAATTTAAATTCATTGTGCTTGAAAAGCTCTCATATCAGACTTCAGGCTTAGACCATCACAAAACACAAACCAAAACATACATTCTGGCTCCTGATTCAGGTTTGTTTCCCTTCTCACCTCCCCATCACTTTCAACAAGTAGATTATGAATGAGGATTTTACCTGCTTTCACATTCCTCTTTGCAGAACTAAAGCTGTGTCATTGCAGCAAGTGAGCAAGGCCCTGAGCACTGGGGCTTCAGAAAGTTCTGCATGCAATCTGTTTTCCTTGGTTTATTAAATGTCCAGTCTCCATAACAGAAGAAGAGGAAGGCTCACTTTGGCTTTTATGGCCATGGCTTTTATAAATCTGCTTCTGTCTGGTAGGTAATTTGTACCTCAACCTTCTTGACATAGAGAAGTAAGCGGTTGGCTCTTGGGTCCTTCTCCTGTGGATCACTTCCCAAGGTCTTTACTATAAGTGGGATGGCAGTAGAAGAACCGGGCCCATCTTCTCCTTATCCTGTTTCATCAGTGCCTCGTGTTCACAGCTGTTAGCTGTGCTGCACACAATGTACGGCAGATGTACTATAGGGCTTACCTGTCCCAGGACTTACTTCTCCTGTGGAAACAAAGAGAGAGGGAGACTTGTTTTCTCTCTAGATGTATAAAGTTGTGATGGACATGATGGGTTCATAGCCAATTTGCGTGGTTTCAGGGTGTGCTTCTTGCATTGTTGAATCTGAGCATAAGTATGTGAACATCCACTTGGCCAAGCTGTGGCCAAGTGATGAACTCCTGAGAAGTGCTGTGCTGCCAAGGACTTCTGGGATGCATCCTGTGGGCTGCTGAGCTGCTCCAGAGCTTACACACAGGGCAAGATCTCCGTCTGTCCTTATGCCAATATAAACAGAGAGAAGGCAATGAAGATCTGTTGATATTCAGGGGGTTTTAGCTTTCATCCTCTCTATAGGATATTTGAAAGCCTCTCCCCCCAGCGCAGCCAAGCCAGAAGGACCAGCATTTCCCCAGGTGAGGCAGTTCATTGTGGTGGTTAAATGAGTGGAGAAGAGAAGATCAGTTCACACTCAGTGCAACCTGCTGCAGAACTGCGGTATTTGACTTCTGAGTTTTCTGTCTTTTTGATGCACTTCGGCGCCAGCTCTCAAACCTTGTCCTGTTCATCTGCGGCAAAAGCAGTGATTCCTGCTACAGGGACTAGAAAAGCCACATTGCCCCCACCTCAGATCCTCACTGTGAGAGCACCTGGGTCTGGGAAGGACATGCACAAAGTCATCAGAGCCAGTGAGAACTGTGCAAACTGTGCCTCCTGCCTCATCAGACAATGTGCCATTGCAGGATTTACAAAAGGGTGCAGACACCTGTGCCCGGAGAGACACAGGTTCTGTAGCTCCAGGGGTGTGATTCTCAGATAGAGACAAGTCCTGTTCTCACTGCAGAACTTCTGTATGTTTTCTGGGTACATAGAGAGGCATCCAAGGCAGACTTATCCTGAGTATTTCCTAATTGCTTTGCAGGGTTACTGCTTATCCTGCAGCTTGGTTTTCATCACACGTTACTCTGAGGTGCTTGACTCTGCAGTCATATAGAGGGTGCAGAGGGTTTAGGGACATAACTCAGGGCAATGGTTTCTAGTTGGCAGATAAGGTCTTAAATACTTTTTTTTGTGAGTGTGTGTGTGTGTGAATTTAGCCCTGAGAGAGGTGTACTGAATGCATAGTGTTGGTAGGAGTTCATTCATTTCTCATGCTTACACACTCCTGATCCATCACTGGCTAGTGCTCTTCACTAACACACAGTGGGGTTATTTTCAAGCTCCACTTCAATTTTTGAGAGCTATTCCAAGGCATCAGTCTGATACTGGGGCACTCCTTTCAGACATTGTACAGAGGACAGCTGTATTAGCTGACTTGCCTCCTTTTGTACAGTGATTGGGGCACTTGGTCCTCAGCACAAGAGGAGGCTGCCTGAGTCCCTTCCCCACTCTGCTCACAGGGCAGACGGCACCTCACCTGCTTCTCCATGCACCCACCAGAGTGATCAGGTCTTACAAATGGTGCAGGAAAAGGCAGCTCTGCACCTGCATGGTCACTGAGACAATACTCAGTTGTAATATCTGGATTGGAGAGGGAGAAAGATCTTTTAACATCAATACACAACTGGTCCAACTTGCTTTTCTAGCTGCTCCAGTAGCTGCTTTGACTTCAGTGAGAATATCCGGAAAGACAAAGTGAACAGAGTCTGGCCTTTGACATGAGAGAGGGGTGTCTTAATCCCTGGCTTTCTCCAGCTATTCAATGTGTCAGCTGGTGAAGTTCATTTGCATAACATGTTATTCCTCTTATAACTTGGTACAAATCTACACCAATCTTATCTTAAAAAGTAACTCTTTCAGGATTAGTGCCTGACAAGTCTAGCATGAGTTCCAAGGTGTCTAGTGGGCTCAGGTGGGCCTGGATGTCTCTGTTGATGTCCATTAGGCAGTGGGCAAAGAGCCTGAGTTTTAACCTAATGTGAGATAAATCGCAACTTAGATACAGCAATTTTCTCTCTTCAAACTAAAAGGATTACATGTTGTTTTCATGGATTTATTATGTTTAAATACTTCAAGAATATCTAGAAGTAAGGTAATGACTGTTTTGATGCCTTGAAATACTTTGAGGCTGAGATAAAACAGAAATATAGTATAGTAATAGAATATTTATAGAAGCCAGAAAAATCTTTAGGAAGCAATGAGGATAATTCTTTGTGTTTGTTTACTTTATGAAGAAATTATGTAAGAACAACTCATCTTTGCAAAACTGTTATACTGTACTACAATAATGGGTAGTTAGGTTCCAGCAGTTAGGCTCTTCTTTCAGTTCTGCAACTTCCAGGCACGCATTAGACTGCAGAAACGCGGCGCCTGGGCTTTGCTCTGTCTTTCAGCTACTTCAAGTTGCATCTCCTGTGGGTTTTTTGTGTACAGCTTCATTAAGGGCAGGACACTCCGAACCCCTCTTGATTTTGTAGAACATGTGACATCTTGCTGCAGTTTTGCAAGCAGCCAGGAGTGTAATACTTCTTCACTATCAGAGCAGAACTGTAGAAAAATTGGAGGATTTGTAAAGCACATTATGTTCTGGCTCAATACAATTTAAACTGCTGTTTCTAAATTCAAGTAACAATGACCTAAGTTAATTTGACCCTCATTCTCACCTGCAATCTCCTGCATTTTCCCAAATGTAGATTTCTGTGGTTATAGTTTAAAAATAAACTAGTGCCAACATTGGTTAACACTGGTTTGAATACAGCAAAAATAAACCTAAATGCAACTCTCCACTAGTCCTGGGAAGCTGCAGTTTTAAGGTGCTTTATGGTGCTGGCTTGATGTGTTTTATCAGCCTGAGAAAAATTTCATGAGCAGGGAGTAATTAAGTCTGTTCTTACAGCATTGGCGCACATTTGGTAGCAGAGCTCGGCCTCTGAACTGCAGAGCACCCTCTCGTGGGAACTTGTGCTGCTCCTCCACTCCCTTCAGACAGAATTGTGCAATCATCATTTTCTTTGCAAACCTGGAGGCTGATTTTTCAACTGTAGCATGTCTAATTTCCAAAATCCATTATGGTGCACCTGCAGATGTCAGTATAGCCTAAAAAATATATCCTTAAAAAGAGGGCTCCTAATTAGCAAAGATTAAGCCGTTCACACAGAACTTGTGACTTCAGTCAAGATTTGGGGGTTTTGTAAGGTAAAAGGCTCCTGCAGTAAGTGTCCATATGTTTCAGCCCACAAAATCAAGACAATTGAAAAAAGGTAAATGAGGCAGAGGCTGGAGAAAGTTGTTTGCACAGCAAAGGTAGGAATGGGTTGGGGCTTTTCAGTTTGTGCAGCAGTGGCTGTGGCTCTGGAAAGTGCAGGCTCAACTTCCCTTAAAGGTGGAGTATTTGTCCATTGATGTACCTAGGATTTCTCTTCTGGACAAATTTCTAATAGCAACATATGCTGAAATACTCTCTCGGGACATGTTACGTGCTTTTAGAATGTGTTCCCAGCTGGGTCAGCCTATAACTGTCTCTGCTCAATACAACATTTGTGGATAAATATGGGCATTTTACATCACCTTTGCCTATTTGTAGGTGGTTAAAAGTGTGCCTTGGACCAAGAAGCTCACTCTTTTTTATTTTATATGATTTCTGCCTTAGAGAAGAAGGAAATTACAGAGGTCAGGTTTCCTGCTTCACTCTGAATTTTTAGAAAAATAATGAAAATGGGATGGTTATTCTTATTTTGTACCTCATGAAGTTAATCTACTATGCTCAAGGCCACTACCTGCCTTGTGAGCTGATGGCTGTGCATCAGAAGTGCTTCTTTTATGACCAGCACATGGACAGATCATGAATGGATGTGCAATGGTATTGCTCACCACTGTGACTCAGGGGAGGACATGGGAAACAGGATTGTGAGGGAGCAGGTGGAGGAGAGGGTGGCTGTGATGGCCACGTTAAAAGGTAGTCAGGATAGCTGTGATTGTGTGTCTTGCAGCAAGGAGGTGGCTGTGCACTGCACCAGCTGCAAAGCGTGAGGCACACAGTCCGACAGTCTGCCCAAATGGCAGCCTTGTTTCTGCCAGGGAGAACAGAGCACTTTGCAGGAGGGTGGCAGAAGCATTTGCTGGATTGCCCCTGCAGGCTCAGCAGTGAGTGCCCAGGCGGGGCTGAGTTAGTTCTGTAGTATAAAGCTACATGCATTTACATCATAACTTTGCAGCCTATCCAAGGTAACCTTCCCTGGAACTGAGCAGCAGATGAATGTCAAATAACTTGCTTATAAGAGACTTCACGCTAAAGCCTTTTAGGAGCCTAGCTTATAGCAAATACCATGGGGATGTAACACAGCAACAAACAGCCCATGAAAAGAGCTGGGACAATTCAAGCGTGATGTCTCTGGAGATTACTCAGAGGAAAAAGAAAAAGCCTGTATCTGGCTGAGCCCACGTCTGGACAAGAAAGTGCCTATGTGTGTGTGTGTGTGTGTCACTCTTTCCCTTCCCCCCTAAAAAATCCAAGGAGGTTTTTCTTGCTTTTTTTGTTTAAATGTTGGAAAGTTGTAAAAATGAGCGTCAGCCAGTGGCCCTGACCCTGCCAGCAGCCTGCAGGCTAACACATGGTCTTTGTGCCCATGTAAATCAGTGCAGGGATCCCTGGTAAGGGTTTGCCTCATATGTAAGCTCCGTCCTGTGCCAGTCATCTGTTCCTGGCTAAATAGGGCCCCAAGAAAATGCCTGCCTGTCCTATTTATAGGTTTTTGTGTCATGGGCCCTGGGCTGAGTTCTCCTGAGGCTTTTGCCAGGACAGACATTGCAAGCGCTTGGTTGGGGTCTAAGACGCCTGGAGATCTCAGTACAGATGCAGAAACTGACCAAACGGGATCACACAAACCTAGAAGAGAGTGAGTCCAGGCAAGCAGGACATGAATGTGACTTCTCACCCCGATGTGTGCAGTGGTGCTTGCCCATGAGTGTGATGCCCCAGTAATGGCTAAGGCAAACACATTTTTACACCAACAGTGGTGTGCACTGGGAGGACCAGCATTCCCAGCTGTGGAGTCTGAGCTGGCAGTATGCACTGCGCCACCATCTGCTCCAGCATTGTGGAGTTTGATGCCTGTTTGTTGATTAGCTTATCCCCTTAATCTGTGTGGTTTAATCCAATAAACCACTACATGCAGGAGCCAAAGACAGTGGAGAAGTGAAACAAAAGCGATTTATTCTACCCAAAACAGTCATACTGAGCAGTTTAAAGCTGACAGCACAACAGTAAACAACCAGTGTCTTTACCTCTGAGAGTTTGCCCTATTCACAACAGAGCTAACAGAAGTCCCCCAGGACTGGGTTTGTTTTCTGCTATCACCTGTTCTTGGGACAGAGAGAAAAAACTCTATGATTCTTCTTGCTAACTTCTCCCCCATGAAGTGGCAGGATATCAGCCCCTGCTGCTCTCAGGTTGGGCTAAAGAGTAAAGAAACGACTGTAGAAACAAAAATCTTAGTATGTCTTGTCTTGCTGATCTGCTTCAGATCTCCTGGGTTTGCATATGAATAATGTTGAAGTGTACGTCAGATTCAAGTCATATGCCAAGCCCCAGGTCTAGAGAGAAAAGCAAGCCCTTTGCTCTTTCCTAGGACTCACTGCATCACCACTTACACTGCTCCTGCCAAGAGTTTCTGAGGTTGTGAGAAACTGGGGACCCACAGCATCCTTGTGCCTGAGACTGGGGCAACAAAGGAGAGGATGTCAGGGGAGGCTGAAACACCAGTTACATAATGCTCTGAAAAGTTTCAGTTTTCCCTCCCTGAGCCCCAGCAGAGCAACCAGGGCGACACCTGCAACTGAAATGAGCCATCTCAAATTCATCTCTTAGGGTAAAATCCCTGTAGAATTTGCCCGGTTGGCTATGGCTAGTGGCCTATAGTAGATGCTGAGAGGAGAAAAATGATCAACCTGTTTATATTGTAAGCACTCATCTCTTATTTTTACCTGTTATTCTCCATATTTGGGGTCCTCCTTGATGTCCTCAGTAAACTTCTGTTAAAGGACAGGCCCTGAAATCATCTTTTTTTCCTTCTAAGCAACACAATTTGATGAACACCAGCAGTTCTTCAAAGTCAGGTTTTGCTAGGAGTACAGCAAATTAAAGAGGCAAAAGGGTGCTGAGATCTTGAACGGTCTTGTGTGCCTGGAGAGGGTTGTGTGATGCTGAGCTGCCTCACCCCAGCTGATGTCTACTGGCTCAGATCCTGACTGAACCTCTAGCAGCTCTATAGCCTACCATTCTTGCAAGCAAGCCTTCAACCAGCAAAGCTGCAGGTAGGAGAGCAAGAGGCCCAGAAGAACACTTCCCAGCATGGGGAAAATGCACGAAAGAGACATTTCTAACTGGAGTTCTTTCCTCCTATTAGGTTTTCAAATAACAGATGTTTCCCTCTGACATTTCACAAAAACTCCTCTGTGATGTTTTTGTTGCTTTCAGGACTGTTTCCAGTTAAAAAGAAACTTATAAAATTGCCTACTGTTTAACACCTGTTTAATATCAAGGTGAGTGGAAACTCATGAAGCCTGTGCTAGTGCTAAATGACCACTCTAAACTTGTCACTTCCAGTTTCAGCTCCAGCCGTGCTGTGAACCAGGACACGGCAGCGTCTTTGATCTCAGATAGGGATCGGGGAAGCATAAGGATGTGTCTAAATACAGAGGCTTGCAGGAGGGTGTATTTGCTGTACTGGGTGGTCTGGCTATGGCAGTATGTGTCTGTATCAGCAGCCAGGCAGTCAGAAGCTTTAGAGGAATTTCATAGTAGGTAATTATGGAATAAACTTACTAAGCCTTGTCACTCAAAACCTGTTTAGATCTTGAAATATATAGGCTTAAATGCCATGAATGAAGTGTCCTCTTATTTCTTTAATGATATAAATATATGGCATTTTAACTTGAAAGTTTTTGGCACAGCAAGCCTATGACTGTGTGTTATGCCACAGGGAACAGAAAAAAACTGTGTTTTGAAAACACAGTACTGGCATAAGAGCAAAATGATGGTGTAATTGCTGTAGTCTGCTTTGTGCTCTTCTCTTGCTTATTGACCCTTCCCAGTTCCATTTGGCTTTTGCCTTTTTTCCTCCTTGGTAACCAATTCTTGCCCACCTTGCTCTTCTAATGCTGCATCTTAGGTACTATTTTCTAAGGAAAAAACATGTCAAAGCCTTTCTCTAAATCCCCATGTCTCAAACAAATTCTGTTGTACCAGTGTAATTTCAAAGAGTACCAGCACATGAGAGATAAAACTCTTCTCAGCTGAACAATTGGGTGAATTGTTCAGTGTTAGTAGCAGCTTTGTTTGGATATTTTTGTTTCCTATCAATATTTTTGAATCCACAACACATCTTCCCACTCCCGTCCGATGTGATCTTCTTTCCTTGAGAGTGATTTTTGTGTATGTGTAGGGTATGTACAGTATTGCAGTGTTAGATCATATCAATGCAAAATTCCATGGGTTTTGTATTGCCCTTACACTGACACTTAGCTGTCTTCCTTTTATAAATCAGTTAACAGGTGGGAGGATGCTCTGTGGTGGTCTCTTTAGCAAGCTGTTCTTCAGACCCTTCCAAAATGCCCAAAAGAGGCAGTGAGAGAGTCGCAAAAGTGTCACACACCATCCTGCATAACACTTGTTATGTTATTTTTGTTTTCAAATTCACTCTGTGCCTTGATATGTCAGGAAAAAAGCAGGCTTAAAATCCAACTGTGCTTTGCTGAGGTTCCCAGTGAGCTCAAATTTGCCAAGTATCAGTAGTACTTTACTCAGCTGGGAGGTGAAGGACTTGATCTGCTGTATACCCAAGGCACTTAGATAGTTCTCTGACAACCTGCCACATCTAGACGCACTAAGGTGAGCTAGGGAGAGCTTAAGATAAACTTCGATTTTCCTTTCCCCTTATTTGGACTTACGGCACAGTCTGAGCTTTGTTAATTACTCTCTTTGGCTTGGCAGATTACTGCGAGTGGCGCTGTGCCGGGATGACATTATAATATTAATCTCTCAGTGAAAGACCAATTTAGGGCTTTATGTATTTTCTGAGATCTTCCCAACATCTGTTAACAATTAGGGCATGAATGTTCATTTTGTTTTGGCACTGGGTACAGTCACGATTCCAATAGTCAATAAACCTATGATGGGAAGGGAGGAGGCTGGAGACTCACTGCCTGCCACCCACCAAGGAAGCCCTGGCAGGTTGGGTTTTCTTCCACTCTGCTCCTGCATCTTTGCAAGAATCTAAAGCCTAAGTGCTCAAAACAGTTTGGGTGCTGCAACGTCACTCCTTGCGGCACCTGTCTTTAGCTACCTGTAATGTAAAGCCCTTGTTCAGCTTTTCTTGCCCTATGATGGGTATGTGGTCCCTACAGAAAGGGACAATCTGAGAGGGGTCGCATGACCTGGCACCCAGGAGATGTATTGCTTAGGCCATTGGTCCTCCCATTTGGGAGGCTCATTGCCCAAACTTTTTCCTGATATAGTCACTGATGATGGACTGAGAGAAAAGGCTTTTCTCTCCAGACCTGGCTAGAAGAAGACAGGATGGCTCCAGCACCATGCTCCTGGTAGGAGTTACACCAGCTGAAATGGGGTTTGAATGATGATTCCCCACTTCTTGGGTGGCCACTGTTGCTCCCCTGAGCTCTGGTCTTTCCCAGGCCAGATGTGTGGCTGTGCTCTCCTGTCAAGGTGTGAAGGGAGATGATCCTTCCCCTCTACTCAGCACTGGTGAGGCCACACCTGGAGATCTGTCTCCAACTAGCTCTGGGCCCCAGTACCAGACAGATATGGATGTGTTGGAGAGAGTCCAGCAAAGGGCCAGCCACAGAGATGATTAAGGGACTGGAGCATCTCTCCCATGAGGAAAGGTTGAGAGAGCTGGGACTGTTTAACCTGAAGAAGAGAAGGTTCACAGAGGATCTTATTATGTATATAAATACCTGAAGGGAGATTGCAATGAGGAGATGGAGACAGGCTGTTTTCAGTGGCATCCAGCAACAGCACCAAAGGCAATGAGCACACAATGAAATACTGGAAGTTACCTCTGAACATGAGGAAACACTTTTTCACTGTAAGGGTGACCAAACACTAGCATGGGTTGCCCAGAGACATGATGGAGTCTCCATCCTTGGAGATATTCAAATGTTATCTGGACACCATCCTGGGCAGCCTCCTCTAGGTGTCTCTGCTTGAGCAGTGAGGTGGAACACACGACCTCCAGAGGTTCCTTCCAACCTCAGCTCTTGGATGATTCTGCAATTCTGATTTTGTTTCAAGCAAAACAAAGCTCCAGAGACCTTAAAGCCACAGATGCCAGTGCCTCTGAGGGATGATAGCAATGACTCCTCATTCAGGCAACAGGGATCCTTTAATGATTCTGTGGCTCTTCACCAGCCTGCTGCTAGAGTTGCAGCCATGGCAGGAAAGTTTCATGATGGCCTTCGATGTGACTGGCATTTCCAGAGCAGCTCAAGTTAAATATGCCAGCCCAGGGTTAGACGCAGGGCAGACGCTCAGGAATGGTCCTCTGGGTCTGTGTGTTTTGGTGCAGCCTGTAATTCTTTGTTCCTTTCTCATTTTTGTAACATGAAGAAAGCAAACATGGAAAATCTTGTTTCAATGCCCAGTTTGCTGCAAAAGATCAGGAATGTCAAGGCTGTGTCACTGGGGCTGTTTAGAGGGTTGTAGACGTAGAGGAATCTCTGATGGATTAGAGGTTTATCCTCTTTCTTCTTAGAGCTTTTCCTTCTGCTCACTCTTGGAATTGAACAGAAACTAATTAGGAGAGGAGGCTTGTTAGCAAGAAGCATAACGGGATATTTTTTCCAATCGTAGGCTTTCTATAGGTAACCTTGTGTTAATTGTATAACATTTCTTCATGTCGCTTATGTGCATTTCTTCCCCTGGCCCAGCCAGCTCCTGCACCAGGAGGCTCTGGTTCCACCTCAGCCAGCCACTCCCCAGTTGCCTTTCCCCAGCTCCACTCAACATACGTGTTCCTGACGTTTCAGATGACGGCTTTGGCAAAGTTTTGTGTATTTTGACCCTTTTTTGCAGGCCAATTTCTGCAGCAGCCACAGTGTCTGTAAGCTGTAAAACCACACAACGCCCTCCCTTCACAGTACTTAGCTGCAGCTGATGTCATGGTAAATGAAGTCTCCGTATGATCAGTGCATGAGCTGCGGGGTAGAGGGGCTGGGATTTTTTTACTGAGCTGTTCTATCTGCAGAAACATTTCCTGAGTTACTCTGTCATCCTGCCTTGGAGATACATTTGTTTCCTGGTGTGGGTATTTTTGTTTTCTTTCTTTCTTTCTTTTTCTTTCCTTGTTTTCATCCCTTGCTTCACTTTTACCAAGATTTTCGCTGAGCTTGGTTTCCAGAGTGCTCACAGGGAGAAACTCATGTCTGCAGATGCTGTGTCTCACCCTTCTCAGCATTCCCCACCTCCAGCTTTAGCCTACTGGGCTTATCTCCATATCCCAGTAATTTAATATTATAGACAATCTATGATAGAGCCCAGCCAAGATGAGGTTATGCCAATTACGCAAGATTTTTCTATAAAGACATCATCTTGCTCTTCTAAGCAACTCTGTTATTTGAACAGCTGTGTAAATCTCAGCAATGCAGTGCAGTTATAAGTAATTAAATAATGATTTTAACCAACAATAGACACACACCTCTGACATCATTGACGACATGAACATGGTTCTCACAGAAGCCTTAATTTTGTATACTTTAATTCTAAATACAACGAACATTAACTTCTCCAATGGCTCAATTAGAGTAGGAATCTTTGACTTGTCTGTCCACACAGCTTCAAGTAGGGCTGTTGAGCCAAGCACTGAAATATAGGGAACTCTGAAATTAAGGTTGCTGAAAAAAACTTTAATTTGGTCCTTTGCTCTCACTGCTTGTGTCACACAAGGGGAGGTGTGGAAAGCTCAGTTAGCATCTCACTGCCCCTCAGCTGGAGCATGTTCAGTGCAAAGATATTTTAGCTGGCAAACTCCAGCCAGCATTTATTGCCTGTGTGCAGTCTGAGAGTTTTTAGAAGCTCAGAAATTGGCCAAATTTGGTCAGGCCACATGGAGATGGCAAAGGTCCATCACTAACACGAGCGTGATCCCTCACCAGGTTTCTAAATTTCTGCCTTGAACAATAGATGTGCTAATGCTCCTCAGTGAAGGGTCTGTCACCTCAAGGTCTTCCCCCAAGCTCCTTCTGAGGCACTCTTGGCAGGTTTTGTGATGGCTCCTCTGAAAGATTATGAACTAAAGCAGAAATTCCACATACTAAACCTTGCCAAACTTTTCCTCTTTTGATAGTTTTATAATCTGCTGGAAAATGGCCTTGTGTTAAAGAATTTTGGACAACCTGAACTGTTCATAGAGATAAATATTGAGATCCTTCAGGGAAGAGGTGGGGGGAGGTGAGTGATTCTTGCTGAAGGATGGCAAACACAAAATGAAGAGCAAGTGAAAAGAAACGGAAGGAGATAGAGAGAAACGAGAATGATTAAAAAGAATCATAGGTGAAGGTGAACTAAAGGTGAAGGCAAGTTGTAGCCTTTTCCATGTATGAAAAACCCCCAAACCTATACCAGTGGTTGAGCTTTAATGAAACAACCCCGAGCACCTCACCTAACAGTGTCCTGCTCTTTGGTCCTGCAGCACACTCAGCTGGTGCCAGGCATTGCACCATAAAGCAGCATTTACCATCTTTGGTGCAAAGCTCATTTTAAGCCCCATGTGTGACCAGAAGCTGTTTTCAACCACCTTCTAACCAGATAGCTGCTACTTGACCCAAGCTGAATACTTCATTCGGTGCGGGTGAGCTGGGAAGATGTACTGTGTGAGAGACAACATGCTTCACAAGCATCATCTGTGTCTCTGGTACACTCCATTTTCTCTTCTGTGCTCTTTCGGCTTGTTACATCCAATGGCACGCAGGTCTTATTTCCTCTACTTCCCCTCCCTGCAGGCTTCTATTATTTTGGAATCTCATCAAACACCCCTGTCAAGACTGGGCAGAAGGTGGCAGTGCAGTGTGTTGCTGACTGGAGTGGAAGGAGTGTTGCGGTTTAAGGGTTAAAAGGGGAACAAGTAGTAACCCTAGGACCCTGTGGGGTCAGAGGGTCATGTATTCCCTTCCTTTTCCTGCCTTCCCCTATTTAAAGGGGGCAGGAAGTTTTGTCAGCCCTTTTTCCCTCCCTGCGCATGTATCGTGCTGGCGCTGCTGGAACCTCATCCCAGGGGTGGGGGGCCTGCACCCACGTGTTGTGGGGAAAATCCACCACCATTCGAGATCAGGTTTTGTGTATATATATATGCATATATATCCCTTCCCTGAACCTTTCTGTACATCCCTTTTTCCCTTAATATCTTTTGTTATCAGTTAAAATTACATTCTTAACTTCCAACTCCGTGCAAGCCCCTTTGTTTACCCATTGCTTCCCCTGTCTATCTTTTCCCTGAGGGAGGAGAGGGAGGGGAAGAGAGAGGCAAAACAAATCCGTCCCGTGGGGTTTGGCCCTGAAACCCGTAAACGTAGACAGGGAGCTACATGAATCAAGTATTTTCTGCCTGAAACAATCCAAGCTGCACTAGTCAAGCCAGAGCTTGCCCCTCTTCCAGACAGCAACCTCACCTGCTCAGGTCCATGCAGTGGCAGAGTGGCACCAGAGACCTCTGTTACGGACAAAGAAGAGAACCAGGAGCTCATGGTAGTTGTGGGGAGAGGCAGCATAAGCCTCAGGTGATCCTTTTTGAACTTATTGCAGCATCTAGATGAAGTGCCTCCCTATAAGAACCACTTTATATTTCTGATCTGTGCTGACTTGTGGAGCTCATGCAGTACCTTATTTCAAGCAGATCTGCTCTGTTAGGCTACCTTTCAAATAGATATTCCCTGCAAAGATAAAAGATGCTAAGGACTAGGTCTTATGGCTGCCTTTCAGACTCCGCTCTCTCCTGTATTAATCCAATAACATGTAAGATGATGAACGTGAGTTCTCAGGAGATGTCATACACAGTGTTCACTTTAAAACAAACAAAAACCAGCCCAGTTTGCAAAATGAAACTGTTATAACTCACAGTGCCTCTGGCTCTAGAAGCTCTGGCAAGCCTAACTCCAGTGGAGATTTAAGACTACACAGTGTTTAAATACAGAAAGACAAGAGGTGCGAAATATGGATTCAGATTGCACGGCCACCCAGACCTGGGACCCAGGCTTGGGAGGGATGAAAAAATCAGAACTGGGTAGTTACACTGACTGGCATGAGCCTAAAGCTGGTTTTCTTCCTTCTTGACTTTTGGGGCCTTTTAAGTATATAAGATTTTAAAAATAATGCTTTGAGGTCATCATGCTATTTTCATTAGCTAACCAGCTGGAATGGGTGGTGGTTGTTTATGACCTTAATGAGTCTGTACTTCAGAATGGGAGGACTGCATGTGAAGCTTAATTAAAATCTGCAAAGCGCTTTCTGCCCCTGAGCTCCCCAAGCTGCTGATGTGACACAGGAGGAGCAGCACAGCCTCGCTGCTGACCAGGGATGGCAGAGACAAGGTGCGGAGGGTAACACCTATCTGGGAGCCATGGCAGTGACAGCAGCAGCAGCACTCTCAAAAAGCATCTCCATGGGGTTGTAAATATGTTAATGTTGTCCATGTGCTGCTTTTACGCACTTGCACATCATCATGTGCCAAAAGGAGAAAGGGGCAAAATCTAAAAACGTTCTCTGTTGTCCGTGTTTGCTCTGGGAATGGACAAATATTTCACGCTAGCTATGTTCTTCTGCCAATTTTTGTCATGAGAGCACGGTCTCCGAATTGTAGAGCCTGTGAATTATAGTGGTAAACGCTGTATTGCTTTGACCTTTTGAAATGTCTCCAGCATGATTGGCTGCCTGTCCTCCCCTTCCCCCAGAGGTCAGGCAGGTTGTAAATATAGGCGAAATGGAATAGCCAGATAATCAAATTGTACCTATTTCACTGCAGTGCGGTGCAATCACGGTGCAGCGAAATTCCATCAGCATTGGAGGCTGTGTTTCAAGTGCCACTGAAATCACTTTGTAACTGTCCACATGACTTGAGGAGCAGTGTTTGCTGTCTGCGATGCAATGGGGTCTGCATTTCTAAGTCTCCTTCTGCAAAGAATAAAAGAAGTCCCAAAGCCACATGAAAAAGAGAAAGGAATAGGCCACCATTTTTTAAAAAGCACATGATCTGAAAAAATTTGCTTTGACATACAGGATAATTGATAAGTTTTATTTGCCTTAGGGCTTTTTTTCTTTCAAAGATGCTAAAATGATTCCTTTGCTCTAGAGCAGATAACAGAATTGCTTGCTGCATCACCTGAGCTCACCTTCTTCAAAGAATAAGTACTTTAGTCACGGTTTTAACAAGAACACTGAAGTACAGAGCATAAGCAGTGGCACAAAAAGCACTGTAACTCTGACTGTGCATGAGGATGATACTTAGGAGCAACATCCTCGGACTGAGCGAGATGAAAATCTGGTTGTTGAAACACGTATAGATGATTTTTCAGTGGTGGGAGCCAAGCACAGCACTGTGCTTCTGTTGCTCACAAGCCCCGCGATGCTAGCAGTGGGGTAGCAGGGCATAATTAATGTTTACTTATAATCAGCATCTTTCTGTGCCAGCAATCATGGCAGACTGAAACTAAGCAGGGGAACCAGAAACCCTGCTGCTTTCAGCTGTCTGGAACAATAATTACACAGTGCCACGGCACCTCTGGGAGTCTGGCACCATTTATCGTCCCCGACACTCGGCGTTGGTTACCTGCCACAGAGTAATCCCCAAAGCAGCCAATCCTCAGCATCATTTTCATACAAAAGGTGGAGAGAATGATAATGGCTACGCTCTTGCTCTGCCTTCAGAAAGCCCGGCTGATGGCTTAATTGAGGTTAAAATAAGCTCCAATCAGAGATGTAAAAATCTAACAGGGCTACTTAATCTTATATAAATACAAGAGAGATACAAGTGCATGAAGAGAGAATAATAACTGACTCTGGTAGGGTTTCTATGGAGAATAATCATTAGCCAGGCAGTGAACAGATTGGACTGGGAGCAGGCTATTTAGCATTCATGCCCTGGTGGTAGAGGCTTTGAGCTGGAGGCTAATTTGAATTTTAGGGTTGGGCTTAAAAAGAAAAAAAAGCCCCCTGTCTGGAGCAAAGCAGCATCGTACTCATTTTTGTCCCAGACTGTGCCAAAGAAAGTCAACTGACTTCTGCTCTGTGACCTTAGTGCTGATTGTCTGATATAAGGGAGAAGTAATTGCAGGACAGAAAGAATTTGGTTGACTAGGGAGCAGGGACTTGTCCTGCCCAGGACTGTCCACTAGCCCTGCTAGTACTCCTCAGTCCCACTGTTCTCTTTGAAAGAGGGAGAAGGCAGCCTAGCCCATCTGCCTTTGTTCAGCACCACTGGGAATGTTACCAGAAAAATAAACGAAAAGAGAATTTATTTTTTGCCTTCCCATTTCATTCTTAGAGCTAATTCCCTTTAAGAGCTTGCAACTAAAATACTTTGGCACATCACTGAAAAGGTTTGGTAAAACTCACTTTTTTTATTTTTCAGGCTTGCAGGGTGTTGCTCATCTGTTTTGATAAATTATATGTTAGGCATCAAAAGTATTTGAAAACACTTCTTGGATGCAACAGAATTTCAAATCTGAATTAAAATTTCAACCTTTTTCTGCTCTGTTTACTAGCTGCTTTCAAGAGTGGTTTCTGTTACAACTACTTTTTTTAAAACAGACTATGTGAAAAAATGCAGTAAGTAGCTGGAGATGTGCAGATGCCACCAAAGTGCATTTTCTAGGCCTTGTTTTTCTTAGTGTGTATCCCAGAGATAAAGTGATGCCTTTCCTCCACCGGCAGCTCAGCTGACACAATCACATACCAGCTGCAGCGGGGATCTGGCCTCTAGATCTGTAGCCGGAAAGTTAGAAGCATGTATGATAGTGCTGATTGTATTTCAGGGTTTATTTGTTTTAGTGTAACTTGAGATCCATTCTGTCCTGCTGTTTTTTCCTTACAGTTTAATATTTGGTAAAGTGTAACTTGTCATTGTACAATTTCAAAATCACGTTACATCCCCCATAAAAGCCTCTGTGGTTTTGCTATGAGCTTCTGCAATAATTTGCTTAATATCTTTGCTTACACCTCCCCATTTTCCTGATCTTAGCTGGAAGTCCTTCAGCTTACGTCCATCAAGAGATAAAAATGAACTGTAGGTTGCAGCTGGGTGTAGCTGGATGCTCCATTACTGCTGTGAATTGCAAGAGTCCTCAGGAAAGCAATGAAAAATTACCCCTCTCTCCAGGCAATGAAAAATGTCAGGAGCCTCACGGTCTCTGAGGCCTTAACGGAGAATAATTATGCTGTGAACAGATTGCTGTGTGGCGGAGACCTCGCAGCACTCTCAAAGGGAGGGTTATGAGACACCTTTAAAAGGGAGATCAGAGCCCTCACATGGCAGCTTCAGGGAGAAAGCAGGTGAGAATAAAAACACCACGTGCCCAGCCTGGCTGGCTTCACTGAGGTGAGCAGTCCTGTGCCTTTCAGGACTACCTGCAGTGAGGAAAATAAAGAATAAACATGGCCCAACAGATAACTGGATGAATATTTTTAACAGATCAATATGTGACTTAAATTCTACTGGTAGCCAAGCCCTGCAAGAGAGTCAAACAACCAGAAAAGAAATGTGAGGTCTCAGACGAGGAAGGGACTTGGCCAAAATTTCCCTGGAAAACTCACCTGTTCCTGGGCTGGTGAGCATCACCTCCCTTCAAGGCACTCCAGCCAGAGGATCCAGCCCACCCTTGGCCCAAACTGTTGCCTCCTTCTTGTGACCAGAGCATCAGGGGCCAGAGTAGGGTGAGCGGCAGCCACCCTGGAAGCCTCGCCACAGGTTGTTGTGGCTGGGTGGAAAGGAGCTGGGGTCCTCCTGCCCATGGGGAGCTGCATCCAGTGCACAACTTAAGGAGTGCGATAGGAAGGGAGGACTTTTGCAGCCTGATAACACCCATGAGTGTGCTTTGCAGAGGAGAGTCAATAAGGACGATGACCAGGACCATGGACAATTGATGCAATCAGATTCAGGCAATTCTGAAGGGATTTGTGCTTAATGGGTAACAGGAGCCAGAGTTTGTTAGATATTTCACCTCCCCAGGAAAGAGTCTAACAGGCCCAAGTTCATTATCCTGGAGGAACGTGACAGCGCTGTTCTGCCGGATTGAACAGGAACAGGGTTAACGTTGCAAAAAGAGAACTTAAGACTCCTCCTAAATATGTTTTCCCTCTCTTTCCAGTGCTTTAACTATAAAAAGTCACTCTGTGCAGTAGTGTGAGGTGCTGTCAGCCAGCTTGGTGGGGAATAGGCTTTGGGGGAGGGCAAAAACTTTGCCAGGGTTTGTTTTCAGGGCAGGTGGGAGGGGGCCCAGATGGTGGT